>JASSUY010043795.1:0-30505 GCA_032466535.1 Forpus xanthops | reverse complement strand
ATCTCAACCTGTGGGAGTTGCATTCTTTGGATTCTCCTTCCCATTTCCCCGGGACTGGGGAAGAAAGAGGGGGTGGGTGCACAGAACTGTTTGAGGGGGGCCTCAAACCACGACAATAATTGACAGTCTGAACCATTTTTTAGCTTATTGTATAGTCAGGAGTGATAAGAAATGGTAATGTTGCATAAATTTAAAGCCATAAATCCTGTGAAAGGTAAGTCAGATTTATAAAATGAAGCTGTATTCTGCTAATGCTTAACAAGCCTAGGTGTCTTTACACATACAGGCAAAGCCTATGACTGAATGTATTTATAGGGTTGTTAACTTCAGGTTTGGGGATTTTCTTGTCTGGTTTTCTTTGGTTGGTTTGCAAGCTAGCAGACAGAAATATCATTTGATTTATCATGGTTCCACAAAAAATGGAATTTATCCATTCCATGGATTTGTCTTGCTGTAATATCAGACCACTACAATCATTCTTTGAAATTGACAGGACTCAAAACAGTCCCTAGAAGGGAATGAAAAAAGAAATATATTCTGAAAGACTCATATCTTGATGAATTGCACAATATAAAATTCCCCATACTGACAATAAATTATGCCATGTTTATCCATTAAATAGAAATGTCATTAGCTGATGTGACACCTACATGGCTTTTATATGTTATTTGTTTTATCTCTCTTTGGTTTTGTCTTTTGCTTTTATTTTTGGTGGGGTTCTTTCTTTTGGTTTCGGTTATTTGCTTTTAATACAGTATATGTCATAGTAAAAATATTAATTTTGGAAACATCTTAGGAAATAAAATTTAGTTCTTTTTTTCCACTTCTTTTACTAAGTGATAGGCAGCAATTTATTTACTTTTTTTACCATCCAGAAACCAGTACACAAGTGTACTAGTTGCACCTCCTAAACACACCTGTGGAAGGCACATTGGCCTAGCACAGTTTCTTTCAGTGTTCAACTTACAACTTGCTTTTACCTTCATATTCAGCAATCATGTTACAATACCTTTGTAGTGTCATTTGGTGAGTAATGTTGCTGAAACTGAGAATATAGGCCTAACAAAGAAAATACTTTATAAGACTCTTCTCTTGGCTTCTGTAAGTGTAAACTGAGATTTCCTCTCAAAAACAGAATTTTTAGGGATTATTTATATTTTATAGAAAAGTGTAAAAAAGTATCATCAATATAGAAAAGAAGGCTCAAAGGTTTCAATATACAGAACTGAATCAAATCAACCAAAATCCTTCTGAAGATGCATAGGCTTCCAGCTAACAATGTTGCTGAAGTAGAATTGGTTTCAAGATGTTGCATGGGAAAAATTACGTTCCTGTTTTCAAAATCTTTTCATCAGTGTGGTTACAGATTTCTTATCCAACAATTTATTAGTAAAATCTATACATATATCTAAAACACATTAGTCAACTCTGTTGTAATAACTAAACTTCCAAAACTAAATTACACTGCAACTTTTCTCAGTGAGGCTTCCTGGGAAAACAGATATGAAAAGAACTTTCCCCTAGGCTATAAAAAACAAATTTCCTTAGAAACAGCATTTCATGTAGTGGCATACAAATAAACACAAGACACTTCAGAGTGCAGTAAGTGATAACCCAATGCCGAGGTATAATTAACCAGGCATATAGCAATGTTTCCTCAAATTCCCAATGTGATTTTGTACAGCTTAGTGATTTGAAAGCTACATCACAGTATTTGTTTGGAAGAAAAATGGAAAAAAAATTCAGTCGTCCTGAGGAGGAACAGAATAGTTTGAGTATTCTTAGTCTTTGCAAAACCCAGTCACCTACTGCCTTGTGGTTTTATGTATATAATGGGACTGGTTAATAATGATGGCAGTGGGTATAGTTAGCAGTTATGAAATTGTGACTCCTTGAGCATCACTGGAAAAATTTAAAACCATAAGGAACCTCTTTTTCTGTTGCATTTATTTTGTACATTCTTTTTAGTCCATCAGCAGTGCACGCCCAAGGTGTGATAATTTCAGCCTTCTGAGAGAGTGTACATATGGGATGGCTATCAGATACTTGTATAAAAAGAGCAAAGAAAAGAAAATGCTCTGTATACCTTCAGGCCAACATTTTCAAGAGACTTGTCAGTATTCTATAACAGTCTTTTTATTCCCCCATTCAATCTGGGCAAATAAAATTTTAAGATTTAAGTTGTACTAAGCTCTACTATAGATATAGTAGAAGTCTTTGCAGCAGGTGTTGTGTCCTTGGAAACTATAATGCTATTCTTAACAATATTACAATACTTAAAAAGAGTTTAAGACAAGAGAAAATATGACCCCGGCATACCTCTTTAAGTGCTGTAAAACTGAAATTGAAAATATTGAACTGCTTTTTTTTAAAGAAACTGAAGCCAAAATATCACTAGACTTTCTGTTTGATCTTTCAAGAAATACCTTTAAAAGCTTTCAGAAAGATCAAGTATTTCTTGCATAGGTTGGTGAATCTGTGTGAGGCACTACAAACAGGCCACTGAAGAAAATTGAAGACAGGTTCCTGAGAACAAGTCTGAATGAAGTTTACAATCCATACAGCTTAGGAATTAAATTAAAAAAGTAAAAACTCCAAAGAAAACAATGCAGGAGAATTTACGGTTGCTGTTATGTTCTAAAAAATGGCCACAGAATCAGACACTTGAACAAAGTCTTAAAAAAAAAAAAGTGATTATTACAAAACTGAATCTCTATTATTACCTCTTCAAGTGGGATAATTTTGGCTAGTCAAAATAAGTAGCTGTTATGTGTCTCAGAAACTGAGACGTATATTGGGTCAAAGCCCTATGACTGGTAAGCCTAATCTGCATTTAATTCATCTTGTTAACAAGCACTTCATTTGAAGTTTGACAATCATTTCCTCCCAGCCCCATGCTAGGATGCAGCCTCTCTTCTGCTCCCAGGTACTAGTGTCAATATTCAACTGAGAGTTTAGACACTCCAGTGTCTTACTGCTAATAGAGTGGCTGCCTTTCACCAAAAGGTCTACCCCACACCATATCTCCCCATGGGGTTTTTCAGCTGGGTAACTCAATGTAGCAAATGTTCTATGATTTCTGGAAGACACCTTGCTGTTCCCACCAACGAAGCATGGTTTCTGGTTTCATCTCTTCTCACAAGGAGAAAGTATGGGAAACAATCTCTCAAGAAAGGGCTCCTTCACAGATCCACCCTCCACTCAGGGCTTTTTGGGGGATTGTTTTTAAATCATTGGAGGCTGCTCTTGTGAGCACAGAGCTCTCAGTCTGGTAATTACACAAATCAAGATCAGAAATGCCTTCATTCGTGGCTGATCATATGGACAAAGAATCACTGAGCTTAGAAGACCTCTGGAGTTTTGATCAGGAGTTTTCGCCATCTCATCCAACTCCCTGATCAAAGCAGGGAACAAGCTGCTCTCCAGGAGCCTCTCTGGGCAACCTGTTCCAGTGTCAATTATCCTTACAATTTACAATAAAAAAGGTGGTTTCTTCAAAGGGAATTTCTTGACAGTTTTCCCCCTTTCCCTCTTATCCTTTAACTGTATACCACTAAGGAGAGCCTGCCTCTGTTTTCTTTACTGTCCACCATCAGGTATTTATATAAATTTATAGGATCTCCTCAAAGCCTTCTCTTCTCCAGGCTAAAATAATCCCAGCTCTCAACTCATATGTCAGCCTCCCCTCAAATGTTGGATGCTCTGATCCCTTAGTCATCAGCCCAAAAATCATCAAAACATAGAAACAGCTGACATTGAGTTTCTGAATTGAGCGTAACAGAGAAATGACAGCAGGGATTCCTATACTGCCACCTACACCACAAAGAGCAACAGCTTTGTTTTGTTCCTCAGTGTTAGCTTTCAAGACAGCAAACACAGAGAGCAACTATGGGATTAGTTGCTTTCTGAGTAGTCCTAGTACGAATTAGCCAGCTTGGCATGTTTAGAAACTTCACATCTACTGGAGTTCCTACCCTGAACTAAAATACATGTTAAAGGACTTACTTAAGTGACAGTCAAATGGAGCTGGAAATCAACAATGCAAGAGTGAGCAGAAGTTGAGAGTCAGAGTGGAGGGAAGGATCTTGTTTGATGTGAGACATGCACAGTCAGTGAATAGTTGTGAAGAGGTGATCTGTGCAATAACTTGCTGAGTGAATGGGATAAGACTACACCACATTTGTCATGCCTCACAAGAGGCACTGCAATACTCAAAACATAATTTTGGACAAGGAGTTCAGGATGGAAGGTATGAAAGTTGAAATACTCCTGTATTTACAACAATATATTTAAAATTGACAAAGTGACCAAAAAAGAAGTCAGTTTCAAACGGTGGATCTACATGGCAAGTAGACTGTTACTATTATTATTAATAGTAAGAAAGCAGGAAGCAGAGAGGGTTTGAGAAAGACATCTGAGAGTTCTGGTTTAGATATTCAATCTTTATGACTGAATATACAACAAACCACTGTCAGACAATGAGCCCAGTTTTCTGTTTAATTTGGATTACAGCTAGTAAGCCTGGAGTAGAGCAGTAGATCTGCACAAGTTATCAGTGTAGGTACTGACACCAAACCTCCAAAGCATTTCACAGGTAACAGAAGCTATATCCTTACAGTCCTTTGCATAGGCATAATTTTGGTAAGAGTTTTATGTTTAAGGATATCAGGGTTGATATCTTTGTTTCATCTAAGTCTCCAAAAAGATGTCCAATCCAGCACTGCCCTGCAATTTTTGTCAAAATTTATACCTCTGCAAAATGGACATAAAATGGGACTTTTGGTTTGATAGCACTCAGCAGACACTTGCAAGACATAAATCACAAAAACCAGGTAAAAGATGTCATGAAGTAAGAATAGTAGCTTTCCACATCCACTTTGTAGAGGTATAAATTACAAGTTCAAACTGCTGCTGAATTTAACCTAGTCCTCAGGTACTAACAAACAAGTGCTTTCCCCTCTACATTTTATGCTTTAATAGTTTATAAAAGGCAAGGCAGTTTCTGAAAACCTTTTTTACTTTCGATAACCTCCTTGAACTAGTTTATTTTTACATGTTAATTGCAAGAGTCAAATAAAACTAAATTATAAAAAAAAAAAAAAAAAAAAAAACAGAAATTGTCTGCCAAACCAATAAGTACCTTAAAAGGGTAAACTTCTATCCCACTAAACCAGCTACTACATGGGTGGCGTGGGTGGCACAAGAAGAGATCAGAAATGTGAGATTTTGCATTACTGAGTGGGTATATTTGCAAATATCATAGAAAGGCATAGTAAAGCCTTTAGAAAATATACAGCACTACCTCTGTGGCTTCAAAACTTCACTTACTATGTTCTGCTCAGTCAAAACAGAACATGCATATGAAATACAGAAGTGTCTAGCATGGATGAGTAGCTAAACAAAGCAAGGCAAAAAAAAAGAAAAAGAAAAAAGGAAAACCAAACAGAAAAAAAGATTTCAAGGAAAGAGCTAAGAGAAGGATCATGTTCATGAGCCCAGGATGTGTTTTCTCTGACCACACATTATAACCTGCACTGACACTGCACAAACCAATCCAGGAGAATTCTTCATGTTAAAGTGTTGCTAGGCAACATCACTCCCCAGCAGCAAGGATGCAGTATGAAGCACTTGCCTGGCTTTCTAATCATTTATTGTCTAATCTATAATTTTCTGAAAAATAAAAAAGAGCATTTCAATATGATTAAATATTTTTTGCAGACTTTTTGGTTTGTTGAGTTTGTGCTTTTGCTTTGGCATGAAAGTGTCAGATTTAATTCACATGCTCTGTCTGCCAGACAGCCTCCTTCTTACACAATTTGCTTTTTAAATTGTCTTCTGTTGATCTTCTCACTATAAAGACTTTCAGTATCTCCCATTAAAATTATGCATTTTACAGTGAATTCTCTACTCCATTAAACAAACTCTCTTTGCTTATTTCACAAGAGGACCCCTTAATAGCAAGGAAATATTTTCAAATGAACTGACTCACTAAACAGAGCACTTGCATGTTTAAGTTGATGTCACACAAAAGTTGTGAGGACTATAAAACACATCAGCACATCCAGAATCTGTTAGTCCCAACTGAAAAAGCACCTTGCCAAGCTTTGTAATTTATTGCATTCTAATTACTTTCACAAGTGTGAAAGAATGTTTTCTTTGTTGAAGTGCATATGAGGTGTGCTCCCTTCAGCTTGTTTCATATATGCCCACTCTGCAAATCATGTGTTACAGCTTGTTTATCCTTGTCTCGTATAGCTTTTAACAGCAACAAATTTGGGTATGTCAGGTATCTCCATGTTTTGTGCTTAGCAGTTCCTCAGCCTTTCAAGACCACCAACTTCCAAGAAACAGGTAAAGCAGGCTTTGCCCTGGCACTGTCCAAGATTCAGGATCTTTCAGATGCAGCAGCTCTAAGCTGACAGATTCTCCAGTCAAGTGCTACCCAGAACACTGTCTCAGTCCTGCAGCTCTAGTGTATGAGAATGCCCCTCTTCTCTCTAGCATCAATCCCCTGGACAATAACATTGCACCACTCCTCTCTCTGGTGAGAGGGTTCCTGTACCTGAACTCTTTCCTACACCAGCTTGAATGAAATTGTTTCAAGTCTGTACTCGCAATACCAAGAAATTTGCTAAGGTTCCTTTTGTTTTTACATTTTAGATCAGAATGGATTTTCTGCACATTTTCTTCTCATTTGCTGGAATAAAATGAAAAACTACACTTCTGGCATTAAAGGACTTTTTCTGCCCAGTGATACAGCCAAACGCCATAAATTTTGTCCGTGTAGACAGATATTAGGTAACAGCCAGACAATACAATGCTGCTTTAAAGGAGGTGAGAGTCATATTTAAGTTTAGAAGTATGGCAGATGAAATTATTAAAGATCAGGTCCTTGAAAATCATTACACAATGTACTTAGGTTTAAGAGCACTTGCAGCCTGAGTAAGATCTGACAATACAGGAGACCAAAACTAAGACCCTAATCCATGGCAGAAGCAGAAAATGATAAATCAGGGTACAGCAAGCACCATTCTAGCTGCGCAACCATTTCACATGGCTTTTATTCTGATATGCAGAAAACACAGTACTGAGAAAAAGAGCCCCAAACCCAAAACATAGATTCAAACAACTCAGAAAACAGAGCAAAATACATTACTTTTATGGAACTACATAACACATGGCAAATTACATTGAATGCCTGGCAGAAGCAAAATGTGTAGAACAATTGGGTGCTTTATTACTGTATGCCTTAACGCTCCAGTACTATAAAATATGCAAAATAACTGAGCCAGATGTTGTACATTTATGTGTGAATGGAAGCAATATACTGGTGACATTTCTGTAACAACACAGAAATGGTCCCAGGCTACTCTCTCAGCATCAACCTTACTGCCTAGCGGCTTTAGCAGCTTACCACTCACTGGTCTTAGGCTGAGACTGAGAAAGCAGATTCTCGTTCTTGGTTGCCTAAATGTAGCTGCAGTCTTAGATTTACGCTGTGAGGATTTCACTGCATACCAACAGTTGTTTCCTGGTCAAAGACTGCTTTACTACACCAAATATGCAAAGTAATGGATGTGTTGGTTCTATGCTCTAAATGCTATGGCTATACAGAGCTGACATCAAACAAAAATTTGGCTGTGCAAAAGAGTTTGTCCACAGAATTAAAATCTGAATTAAGACAACATCAATTCAGTAGAAACTCTGTTAGCTGTAACTGTTAATGAAAGATCACATATCACTAGCATGACAAATTTAGCACTATCATATGTGCTGGATATTACCAAGCTTCTCAAAGGCAGACAAGAAACCTTTGTCCAAAGGGTGGAACCAACAGAATTGATGTTCAACTGCTGACAGAGATACTGCTTTCGAAACCATCAATAATAAGGCAGTTTCAGAAGGGGGAAGAGGCCTGTACAATGCCCATTTTGAAAAGGCCCCGTTCTAGACAACACTTTGACAGACATTTGTTGTGGGGCTCCTCCTCCCCCTGTGTGTTCAACTTCCCCTTTAAGTGTCTGGTAGCTATCCCACATCTAGGGAACTGCCCAGCTCTTCAAAGCAGACCCACACAGGAACGCTCAGTTGCTCCTGTTATTGGGACATGTCTGGAAGGAGTCCACGGTTTCTACAGGTGCCAGGAATAAATACAGCAGAAAAAAAAACCACTATTGCAAGTCTTGTCAGGGCAGCATTTAGGGATTCCTGAAAAGGATTTACCAACACATCTTGGTATTTCCCCCCAGTTGTTTGATTTCTAGGTGTCCAGGCACACCTTCAGAGTTGGAGGGATTTGTTCTTGAACATGGCCTAACATTGAAAAGTTGTTATTTCATGCTTCCCAAAGTTGCATCAGGCTTTGCCCAGAGAACAGCCAGATTTAGTGGTGTTTTGTAGAGGCAGAGAACACAGTCTGACGGGGTGGGATACAAGAAAGCTCTGCAGACCCCAGTTATGAAACTAGCCATGAACCACACTTCCACCTACTATCCATAAATGTCCTGTTGCCACATTCATATGGCTAAGAGAAGTGTTCTTGAGTTGAATATTTGTCTCTGGTTGCCATTTCCTCACAGTGTGCTACACCATGTATGTGATGTGAAGTGCCTCCTCAGGTTAAGTGGTGGAACCCTTAGTCCAGATGGAAACTGCTGGATGAGCCATAAGTAGAGTCGATTTCATCCAAACTGCTTTATGTCATGAAGACAAAGCTCCTGTACTGCAAACAGAACTGGCTGGAGTAGCTGAACATCACTGCCTGCTGGGCAGCCAGGAGCAACTTTTTATTATGACACATGATAGGAAATCTGACATTATGCCTACTCAGTCTCTCCAGCACACTCTCATTCTAGTTCTGAAGGAAAGGACCCTTTCCTAAGATGGGAGGCACACTGTTTTTGTTTTTGGAGGTTTCTAGACTAACTCAAGTAACATCAATCAACGGCAGAAATCTTAGCAGCAAATTGAAAATCACTAATGGACACTGCAGCTGATTCTTACCATTAGTAGCCAAGAATCATGCATAATGTAGAAGTTATTGGTAATTGCACAGGTATCCAATTATTTAAATAGTTTTCTCAGGTATTTAAAATGCATGGCAGGACAGTACAATGCACTGAATACTTTATCAACACTGTACCTAAAGTGAAAAGGCACTTAATTAAGAGGCACTGTAGATTCTTTTTGGCAATGCACCAAAACAATTCAGAGCTTTATTATAACTGTTCTGTTTTAAGAATATATAACACGCTATTTATCATGGATATAAAACACTTAAAGTCTTTTTTATCTAAGAATATTTATAAAAGTGATATATAGCCCAGAAGAACTATGGCAACAAAAGATTAAAGGGAAGGAAAAAAAAAGAAATCTTTATTTTTCTCCTTTCCTTCCCTTTCAGTTTGTTATCTCTGCATTTGACAGTGCTGCAGGTGGTCAGCTTAATTATTTTCTCCTCTGTAGCTAGTCATTCTGTCAGTTCCCATTTCTTGTTTCAAAGGTCTTGTTTCAAAGGTTGTGTACAGTTCTGGTGCTTGTGTACAATTCCGGTGTCCTCAACATAAAAAGGACGTGAAAGTGTGTTGGAACAAGTCCAGAGGACCACGAGGATGATCAGGGAACTGGAGCAGCTCCTGTAAGGAGGCAGGCTGAGAAAGTTGGGGCTGTTCAGTCTGGAGAAGAGAAGGCTGCATGGAGACCTCATAGCAGCCTTCCAATACCTGAAGGAGACCCATAAGGATGTTGGGAACCTTCATTAGGGACTGTAGTGACAGGACAAGGGGTAACAGATTCAAACTTAAAGGGGGGAAGTTTGGAGTGGATATAAGGAGGTAGTTCTTTACTGTAAGGGTGGTGAGACACAGGAATGTGTTGCCCAGGGAAGTTGTGAATGCTCCATTCCTGGCAGCATTGAAGGCTGAGTTGGATAGAGCCTTGGATAGCATGATTTAGTGTGAAGTACCTCTGTCCATGGCAGGGAGGTTGGAACTAGATGATTTTAGTGTCCTTTTCAACCCTTATTATTCTATGATTCTATGGTCATAGCAGCAAAGGAGGGTGGGGGGAAAAGGAAGGAAATGAAATAGGGCAAACCCAAACTCTGGCAGGACTCTCAAAGAGAGTAATGAACTCACACCTTTGATTCATGTTTTTGTTGGCAGAGACCCCACAGATATCAGGAAATATAAACCAAGGTACACTAATGTTTTCCTTATTTTGACATGCTGTAATAACATGACCATATATAAATTAGTGGCAAAAAGTAATTATTTTTTCAAACAAGCAATGAACCAAGGTGACAATGAATTAATTGAATTCAAGGATTAATTAGATTCCACCATTTATGTTTAGCAAATTCTAGCTGACTTAATGACTCATTTGAATTTCTTGACTTGTTTTAGAAGAAAAACAGAGGAAAATGCTGTGTCTTTGCTCAGTTGTAACAGTCATTTTTCTCCTTCCTTGTAGTTGGTGCAGTGCTGTGTTTCAGCTTTAGTCTGAGAACAATGTTGGTAACACACCAACGTTTCAGTTGTTGCTAAGTAATGCTTATGCTGACTGAGGACTTTTCTCATGCTCCGTTAGTGAGGAGGGACACGGGAAGCTGGGAGGAAGCAGAGACAGGACACCTGACCCAAACTAGCCAAGGTGGTATCCATATCACAGCACATCATGCCCTGTATATAAACTGGGGGGTGTCACCTGGAAGGCCCAAATCACTGCTTGGATCAGGCTTGGTATTGTACAGCAGGTGGTGAGCTATCGTATTGTGCATCACTGCTCTCTATTCTTTTTTTCCCTTTCCTTTTTTTAGTTTATATTCTCTCCCCTTGTTATTTTCTTGTTCTAAGTAACTGGCTGGGTTTAAATAATGACATGCTGAAAGGTGAGCTGTTTTCATAGGTTTCATTAGGTTCTATTTCATGAGAAGACCACTATCACATTATTAGAAGTGTAACCACATATCAGCTTGTTCCACTGGTTTGGGATCTCACTAGCTAGAGAGATTGCCTAATCAATACAGGAAAGGAAAAATACTGTGGATGGAATTTTCAGGAGAGAATTACCTAATTCCCATTGAAAGAAATCTTTGATAATGGAGCACTTAAGGGTGCTTTCAAACACCCTTTCAAGAACTTAATTCTCTCCAGCTCAAAAGAGACAAAGCTTTAGATTGTTCAGAGATACTCACTCTTCAATTGAAAGTTTCTGTAACATACTCAGTAGATCCTATTAAAAAAAAAGTAAATAAATTCCACCCTTTTAATGTTATGCATGTGTTGGATAGAAATGTACATATTGGCTACGTACCTGTTTGTACGAGTATAACATACTGATCATTTGAGTGATGTGCACAAACATGTTATTGCACATTCAGAACATTTTTCATAGAATAAAATACCAGGTTGGAAGAGACGTCAAGGATCAGTCAAGAGAAGACAGCCCATCACCCTGTCCAGCTGAACTAAAAAAAGTATTATAAGTATCCAGTATTTTGGAATCCATCACTTCCCTGGGGAGATTATTCCAATGGCTGATTGTTTTCATTATGAAATTTTTTTCTCTAGTGTCCAACCAATTTTCCCCAGGAGTAACTTGTGCATATTAGCCCTTGTCTTTTCCACGTGACTTCTTGCAGAAAAAGAATCTCCATCTTTTTTGTAGCCACCTTTTAAATACTGAACATGGTCTCACCTGAACCTTCTTTTCTCAAGGTTGAACAAACCCAGCTCTCTCAGTCTTTCCTCATACAGCAGGCTTCTCAGTACATTGGTCATCTTTGTGGCTCTTCTCTGGACCCTCTCCAGCCTGTTCACGTCTCTTTTGCATATCAGGACCAAAACTGAACACAGTATTCCTTTAAAGGAACACGATTGTTTGCAGTAAAGACTGCTATGACATTAACACAAACCTAGCCATCATAGCAATTACTATAGATAAATAAAGCACACAGTATGACAGCTGACTTCTCAATAGAAAATAGGCAGCTGGATTATTAGCCAAGAATAATCAAATGGACAAAGGCTCAGCATAATTCCTAGGTTTGAAAAGAATGGAAAATAAACCGTAGCATAGTAACACAAAACAAATAAAATAGGAAAAATAAGGAGTGAATTTTTGAGAAGAGCAACTAATATAACTTACCAGGAAGCATATTTTCCACAAAAATTGTAACATTTTTAGAATACATTAGAACAGCACACCTGCTGTTTGGACCTTCACAGTCTGAACCAAGGGAAGCAGCGCATGTCATTGAGCCAGTGTACTGCTTTTGGCTAGGATAGAATTTTCTTTATAATAGCTTGCACAGGGCAATGTTTTGAATTAGTACTGAAATCAATGTTGATAATAGAGGGATGCATTAGCTACTGCTGAGCAGTGCTTACACAGGTTCAAGGCCTTATCTGCTTCTCACACCACCACACCAGCAAGTAGGCTGAGGGTGCACAAGAAGCTTGGAGAAGACACAATAGGGAAACCTTACCCCAGCTGACCAGAAGGATACTCCACACTATATGGCATAATGCTCAGTAATAAAAGCTGAGGGAAGAAGGAAGCGAGGGACTTTCAGAGTAATAGGATTTGCCTTCCTGAGTAACTCTTAAGCGTAATGAAACCCTGCTTTCCTGGACATGGCTGAACGCCTGCCTGCAGATGGGAAGCAGTGAATTAATCCCTTGTTTTATTTTGTTTGTGTGTGCAACTTTTGCTTAATAATTAACTATTAATAATATTAATCTATCTTTATCTCAACCCATGAGTTTCCTCACTTTTATCCTTCCGATTTCTCCCTCATCCCACTGGAAGGGAGGGAGAGAGTATCTATATAGGGCTCAGTTGCTGCCTGTGGTTAAACCCCAACAGCTGACAACAGTCAGCTTTCAAAGAACATTAATTTTCTGTTCATTATGGAAAAGCAGCTGTAAGCATGCTACTTTGCATCTTTTTTTTTCTAAATACTGACAGTTAGGACACTTCTGCTGCTGAGGTGCGTTTAAATGCATAAAATAATTACAATATCATGTATTTTTAAGGTAGCCTCTTCATCCTTCTAGTATATTAGCTCTCTTGCTGAACAAGGGAGATTTAGATTTATCTGCTAAAAGTAAAAAAGACTTGTGAGTATTGGAAATTCTCATTCTTTAAAATTATTTTTCCCCTCTCAAAGTGAAGAATGTTGTCTCCTAGGACACAGCCAGCCCGACATCACTTTAGCATGACTGAACCTTTGCTAAACTGCAAAGAATGTGGTTAATGGAACTGCAGCTCTTGCTGAAGTACTTTCTACTGAGATGTGAGAGCACACTTTCTTTCTAGAACATACAGCCACCTCTGGATAGGGTAAATAATGCATTTCTCCTTAAACTAATTTACTTTACAACAGCTTAGAACTTAATCTTCAAAGACTTAGAAAGTAATATTTCAAAATTACTAGCATTTTCCAAGTTTTTCTTATGATAACTCATTACTTTTTCCCCAGACATTCCATTATTTTTCTTAGCCAAGACACCTTTTGTGACTGAAAATAATTACAGAAAAGGATTGTCAGTGATGACTCAGAAAAGCATAGAAAATTGAGGCAGAACTGTCACATGGAGATAGTAGTGGAACATGGGCTATCATCGAAGCTACAAGCAACTACTTTCTGCTTATATGAACGACCTTAACCTTTATATTAGTCATTGCTTACCTCAACAGTGTATTTGCCAGCATTTTATCCTTGACACTGTCATGGTTTCAGCATGCCCTGACATGGGCAAGGACACTTCACACTAGACCATGTCACCCAAGGCTCCCTCCAACCTTAAACACTGCTAGGGATGAAGCATTCACAACTTCCTTGGGCAACTCATTCCAGTGCCTCACCACCCTCACAGTAAAGAATTTCTTCCTTATATCTAACCTAAGCATCTGCTGTTGAAGTTTGAGCCCGTTACCCCTTGTCCTATCACTACAGTCCCTAATAAGGAGTCCCTCCTCAGCATCCTTGTAGGCCCCCAGAGTTTATCAAATTTATTTCTCAGGTACCCTGACAGCTCAATTTCTGTAAATTCATTATTTTTATTAGTGAGAGACAAATGGCTAGCACAAGTTCAATACACAGCAGTGTAATAGTGTAGATAGTAAATCCACCAAAATAGACCTAATAAATCAACCATTTCCAGAAACCTGTCTGCATAATTTTTAATATGAAATAATGCAGTTTTGTGGTGCTGTGGAAAGGACAGATTGGATATTATCTGGTTTGGTTTGCTAGCATTAAAGATTAAGAGGACTGGTGCAATCATATTCTTGGCATACACCTAAAACAAAAATAGCTTCAAATTAAATTGAAAAATAATCTGTGTATCATGGCTTATGTTTGCTCTAACAAAGTCAGTCAATTCTTCTTCCATTTTATTCCCTAGCTTATTTATAAGAGACATTAGATGCAGGATATCATTCATGATGATGCACTGGGAGCATAAAGGCTGATTGTTCACGTGTTAAGAGAGTCAGTCTGGAAGTTCTAAACAGCCAAAACCTACACACTGGAGCAGCTCAAAATTGTTGGTGCAAGTCTACAGTATAACAGAGAAAAGAAAGCAATTGCACAGAAGAGGGTCAAGAAGTAAAAGAAACTGCTAATTATTCCTCCGTCATGTTTACAGTTTTCCTCTTCTGTTGCTTTTTCCTGCTTCTCTTACACTTCTTACCCTGTCTCTCCCCTTCATCCCTCATAGTGACTTCATGCTCTGCTTGCAAGCCTATTGTTTCAGCCAACCATTTAGGGTTCATCTGTGTGAAAAGGAGCAAATGAAACTGGAAACATGACTTCACATTCAACAGCTATACACTTTTGTTGTCAGTGAAGAGTCTTAACCTAGCTTTGCATTTAGAGATCATCTAGCAATTTCTACTGTTCAACAAGAGACCATTGATTCTAATACCACAGCACCACAACCACTACTTTCCCTTTCCCAAGTTTGCAGTTTGCCTCATGTTTTGACCACAAAACCAGTCAAGGGAGAAAAACAAAGCTGTAGAGCTAGAGTGATCAATCCCACATGTAAGTGAGAGCAGTAATACTGCATAGCAGATGCAGCCAATAAACACTGTTCACACAGATTGAAATTTGTTCTCATGATACATCCAATCAATAATGAATAGCAAACAAATTAATGAGATCCAAGGTCTATTTACAAAGCACAAACAAAACGAAAAGAGTGAAATTGATCATATTAATTATCTGCTTCTAGGAGTTTCACTACATTTAGCACAGAATGATTTGAAAAGAGCTCACTACAAATGCACAAACCCCTGCTCATCCAGTTCCAATCCCCCTGCCACAGGCAGCGGCACCATCCACTAGACCAGGTTGCTCAAAGCCCAGTCCAACATGGCCTTAAACGCTGCTAGGGATGGGGCATCTACAACTTCTCTGTGCAGCCTGTGCCAGGGCCTCACTACCATCACAGTGAAGAAATTGTTCCTAACGTCTAACATAAATTTACCCATTTTCAGTTTTAAACCTCATTATACAATGCTTATCTTATCTGTGGATGAAATGTGAAGATGTGCTGGGTGAGAGCAATGTATGATTATTAATGCCTCCTGAGGGAAGAAAGTCTCTTATTTAGATTTTTTTTTTGTGGTGAGTGGAATGACAGGCTTCCTATTCTGGCTAGAAATTCTGGCCATTTCAACATAAGTGTTAAACAAAAAAAATATGTTAATATGTTTTAAATAATATTATGTGTATTATATACTATATAGTATTCCTTATCTTATTTTCACATAAATTTATTGCTATGAATTTATTAGGAAAATAGTCAGTGATGACAAGAAGAGATTCCCAAGTACAGGTGTAACACCAATAGTGCTGCTGTAATAAAATCAAAGGGCAGCAATATTACTGATCTATGATGCAGTTAGAGTAAGCTGTGAAGGGCTAAATAAAGTACCCTACACTGTAGATAACAGTGATTTCTGATCTACAGGTACACTGTTAAGGAACATCTTGAAATCACACTAATAGTATTTTTTCCCTGCTGCATATAAAAATAATATAGAATGTTTAACTTCACCCTTCATCGTTATTTTTCCATACTAGCCCAGGTGATATAGACATAGCAGCAAACATGTTGAATTACTGGGCTCTGATAGAAGTGGTCTGTGTCAGTTAAGATCCAGACACAAAACATCTTCATGCGTCATACAATATGCAGGTTCACCTCTCCCACCACCTTAAATTGCTCTCTTAGTTCACTGGGGGAAAATCAATCATGAATCTGCTTGGTCTGCCTCATAGAAAAGTTACAGAGGGAATCACAAAAACCTCTCCAATTACAGATGCACTGTGCCACTCAGTTTACTATATCAGGTGTAGCTCAGCTAGAACAGATGGAACAAATCTGCCTAGAGAGTTGTGAAAACAAAACCTGAAAATCCGCAGATGCTAGAAGCAGTGTTGCCATTGTTTCTTTCTAGTACAGGTCTAGACTAGGACTCCGGGATCCAAATCACTCTCTAATGAATACTCAGGGGCATAAATAAACACTGGAAGAAGCTACCTAGAGAGAAGGAATCTCTTTTGAGAGGGGGCTTGAAACTAGATGATCTTAAGGTCCTTTCTAATCCTAACTATTCTATGATTCTATATTGCCACTTTGTCATCATATGAACACCATTGACCCAATCATATCAGGTCAGTACTATCTGAGGGATGGAAGATCAAAAACTGGTTCCTACCTGAAAGCACCACCCAAATAAAAGAGATTAAGAAGTATTGTCCTTAACTCTATAGGCATAAGGTACTACATGGTAAGATACATCTTCAGAAAACACCGAGAGCCTTTACTTGGAGGAGATAGGATGAAGTGAAGGAGGGGGAGTTGAGTATGAACATGAGTATAAGCCTATACTTTGAAATATTAAGATGGTGACTGAGAAATTGAGACTTATTATAAGGTATCCAGAATTGGCTAAATTATGATCTAAGATGCCTGGTTCATTGGCAACAGCATGTTTAATTAAATTCATGCACTTGAGACTTGGAATTTTGCTGAATCTAAGTTATGGCAGAGGTGCCAAGTGAAATTGTTAATCTACATAAATAATGCGAAAGTCACTATTATTAGAAAAAAATCGTAATAGGAAGATATGTCCAGTCAGCTATAGCTCCAGAAGCATTCCTTCCATCTCTTTTTGTGGGCTTTCATATCCAAAATTCTATTTTTACCAATAATAACTCTAGGGCTTATACTTTATATTGCCGTCTTTCCTTGTCACCTTAACATAAACCTACCAAAAGTATTTCAGAGTAGCATGTGTCTGTGCAAGTAATAGTCTGTCAGCTTCTAGCTTTGGGCAAACTATGAATCAAAAGCATAGAGGAAAAAAAAAATGAAAAGGAATAAATAGCAAATTCCAAAGATACAGTGATAAATCTGCCTGTTTCTACCTAAGATAGCTATTAATTTAACTTCAAGCACGAAGATCAATCAAACAGAACTGTCATCCATTACAATGTTGGGAAACTCAGAGTTTTCAGACATTGGAAATTTGCTGGCTGTTTTTGATGTATGTATATTTAAACTCCCTCATTCAATTAGACAAACTAAAACACTAACTGAAACTCAGTTCAAACAAGGTAGAGGCTATGCAAAAATACTGTATTTTCAATGAGCTTGGAACCCAGAATATAATTTAACTCAAATTTACCTGTCTTGACTCACTTTCTATGGCCTGATCCATGTGTTTATACATCAAAACCACAATATATGACTATAGCTTAGGAAATGTTCTCATGAGCTGGAAACCAGTATAAACCAAATCCTGACTGCGTAAGCTGACAAAGAGGTTAAATTGGCCTGTTGCATAATCAGAAATGGATAGTGATTTCAGGTGTCTTCATTATGGATTGTGGTTTAAATACAACCGGTAACTCAGAACAACGCAGCACTCACTCACTCCCCTCTTTCTTGCCACCACCTCCCTCCCCCCACCCAAGGAGAGGATGGAGAGGAGAACTGAAAGGATATAAATCCCATGGGTTGAAATTAAAACAGTCCAGTACCTAAGGTACAATACAAAACTATTACTGCTACCACCAATAATAATGATAAGGGAAATAAGTAGAGGGAGAGAATATAAAACTGAAAGTAGAAAAGGAAAACAAACACAGGTGAGGCACAAAGAAATTGCTCATCACCCATCAACAAATACTCAGCCTAACCCAAGCAGTGATGTGGGCCTTCCTGGTGACTCTCCCCAGTTTATATACAGGGCATGATGCGCTGTGGTATGGAATATCCCCATGGCTAGTTTGAGTCAGGTGTCCTGTCTCTGCTTCCTCCGCCCCTCCTCACAGGCAGAGCATGCAACACCGAAAAGTCCTTGATTGGAGTAAACATTAGTAAGCAACAACTAAAAACGTTAAAAAAATAGTTATTAGCACTGTCTTCAGGATAATTCAAAAGCACAGCCCTGCACCAGCTACTAAGGAGAAAAATGACTCTTACAGCTGAACTCAGGACATGAGTACATGGTACAAATCACTTGGTATCTGTATTATATCAAAAATCTAATCACAAGATTAGATACGACACATAACCTAAACATGGGCATCTCTGAAAGTCTGGCCCTTTCAAAGAGTCTTAAGATAACATCTTAATCTTAAAATGCTTCAAATCATCAATCATCTTTGGAAATGTTGCAACATATTTTATCAACAAGGTTACAAGGAAAGCTTACTAAAATGAGATGCTCATGTTTAAAATATTTTTTATGATACTGCTTGATGCTTGATACAGCAAGGACCGTATATTTTCAGGTAGTTAGCACTAGCATGCTAACAAATCCTGTCCATCACCGTTTGTGAATCGTTAATGCATTCTTAATATGTGATAAACCATAACCTTAGGGTACAAAGTTCTATTAACATGCTACTGCATCTTGTCACTGCTTGCTTTAGAATTATAAGCATAGGTTGTTAGCCAATACAAGGCCACTTTCCATTTTGCTAAAACCATTAACAATGAGAAAAGATAGAGATGCTGTCTGCCAATCAAGATTTCCTATCAACTAACAGCTAAATAAGACAAAAATACTGCCTGTAATGCAGTACAGGAAAAAGTCAAACTACCATAGCACCTAACTAACTGGTTTTAGACGGCAAATTAATTATTTTTATTTATCATGTGCATCCGGATATTTGGCAGTTGGCTCTATATTCCATGGTCCAAAAATTTCAGTTATTCTGAGTGCCTTACAAATTCAGTAGGATGAATTTTAAAAGGAGTAAGTGATATACCTCAGTTCCAAACTCAGGACTTTCATTTACAAATGTTATTCCACCCACAGCATCTGTTTTATATGCACTGACATAGCTCATCAATTTTTTGGAAGATATAAAGGACTCTTCCTTTTCACTCATGTGAAACTGAGTTACCCCCTGAAATTAGTGAAGTTATGCTGGCTTAAAACCAAGATCAGTTAGATTTAAAATCAGGGCACTGATAAAGGAGGCAGTTGGAGAGACCCTGTAATAATAATAATAATAAGATTGCAAACAGTTTGAACCATATACATAATGTAAAATCAAAGTGGAATAAAAGAAGTCTTTGCTGACTTATAGACTTGGCTTAGCTTCTTTGTGAAGGCAAATAGGGCAGCAGCCGCCTTCTGCACCAGCTGCCATGTTAATTAAGGGTCATGATATCCTACAAGTAATCTTAATGAGGACTGAAAAGCTGCCTGATTTTGGCAATGCATACAGCAAAGAGGTCAACACTGCTGGGGGCAGTGTGGCCCAATTTCTTCCTGATGAGAGAAATTCTTTAGGATACATCCCATAGGCAAAGAGACCTGTTAATGCAGCTGCGATTAGAGGAGGATTGGTCCCTGATGCTGGATATGCACAAAGTAGCAAGGCTTTTTACCCAGTCTTACTTATCCTACAAATCCATTTGAAGACCCAGCTGCAATCCTGTTTTGGAGCATGTAACCAGTGCCTTGATGAAAATGTTTTGTATATTACATAAAAATTATAATAGTCTCTTTTCTCATGAGACACATCTCTCTTGTTCCAGCCTTTAACAGAAAACAGCTGGGGAATGTTTTGATGGCTGGAAGTATGAATTATCATAGAGCAAAAAAGTAGAAAGACACTTTCAGCCAAATCTACCCAGATGCAAAATTCCATTGCATTTCTGTTTGTGATTTTCTGGTAAACAGGTTCTCAAGAACACTTGAGTACTGCAGTATTACCAGTACTTTTTACCATTCAAATTTTCATGGCTTAGAAATTAAAATCCAGAAATGTCTGCCAAACATACATTCCACACTTTTTATTTGTGGAATTTCTACTTTTCACAGAAATATTCAGTTACAGAAGTCATTAGATAAAAGAAACCTGCACACATTATCTGCCCATGGCCGCTTACACCATTCCAGGCATGAATAATCATTTAAAAAAATGTACTGATTGAATAAAATTATCAAACCAGTGAAATTTGTAATACGCTAGTGGATAATTCATAAACAGAAAAGGTGACATTGACATCAATTATTCATTGGAAATTATTTGCTTACCTCTACCGCAGTCAAATTTTTACTGAGCTCTAGAATGAAACGATCACACAGTCATTCTTGTTTGCATCCCAATTAGTTTTTGAACTTAGCTTAGCAATGCAATATGCCACTACATCCTTTAGCTCGGTGTCCCTTATCAGAGGTAAGAAAAACAATATGACATCTTGGTATCATGACAGCTGCTGCAATTGTATGATCCCAGTATATACAGAGATAATGGATGAAAAGGGTGAATGAGTAATGTACAGGATATAGGGAGAAGAAGTATGTTTCCTTTCAAACATGATAAAATAGAAAAATAGATTCTAACATTTATGGTCCAGTCACTGAACCTTATGAGTTATAAAACAACTAGACTATGCAGTATATATTCTCAGGTTTGAATTTGCTCCTTCACAGATAAGTGAATAGCTCAGATTCAAGTGTGCTCGACCTGTGTCACTGGACTGACAACATCTAATTAGAGTGCAGGTGAAATTTTAAACTTATTCCATAGTTATAAACCCCCAAAGCTTATATAAAAGAAAAATTATATCTTGCATATCGAGGTGACAGACACAAAATGAGTCAATAGCAACAAACACTATGACTAAGTATATACATGCATAGTTTGTAAAGCAGCTGTCATGGGTTCAGCAGTAGCAGTCATTTTTCTCCTCCTTAGCAGCTGGTGCAGTGCTGTGTTTTTGACTTTTGGCTTGGGAACAGTGCTGATAACACCGATGTTTATAGTTATGGTTTAGAATGTTTAGGCTGGCAGAGGACTTTCTGAGCCAGGGAGGAGGGGAAGCCAGGAGGAAGCAGAGACAGGGCACCCGACCCAAACTGACCAGACATATTCCATACCACAGCACGTCATGTCTAGGATGTAAAAACAGAGGGCAGGGACACAGAAGGGTGTAGGGGTGCACTGTGTGGTTGGGCTTGGTATCGGGTGGTGAGCAGTTGTATTCTCTTTTCTTGGGTGGTAGCAGTAGTGGCTTGTGTTATACCTTAGTTGTTCTTATCTCAACCTGTGGAAGTTGCATTCTTTCAATTCTCCTTCCCATCCCTCCGGGAGTGGGGGGAGAAAGAGGGTGGAATGAGTGAGAAAGAAAACTGTAGCTGATTTATGGCTTAAACCATGACAGCGGCATGTGTTCCTAATCATCTGTCATATACTGCAAACTGCAACCTGACCTTCAGTACACTGGTTTTCTACAGTTGATAGTTCTCACTGTCTTATGACTTGCAGAGACTTTGCACTTGTCCTGAGAGTCTTAAACAGCTTTGTGATAATGTGGGAGGCTCAAGTGAGAGAAAAAAAAAAAAATCTTTCATAATTGAAGAGCAAAGCCTGAAAATTTGCATTTTAAAAAGCTCAAACAACAGAAGGTAAGAAATAAAAAAAAACCCAAAGCGTATTGTTTTATATATCACTTAATATATTTGGAACCAAATGCTTGATCCACAGTGACTTGAATCTGGAAATGCCAGGCATTTCTAAAGTTTAGCTCTGGATCTCTGAGTCAGTATTAAAGCCCTGTCTCATCTCACTGTCATGCATATCTTCCACCCATGCTACAGGACTATACATTCTAACAGCTTCAAGACAGGACAAACTATGCATGCATGCTGTGCTGCATCATGCTTATAAGTTAAATTATATTTAATTTTGTCAATTGATGATAGGAAAAATGTAACCTATGAAGCACATGCAAGACCTAGTCCTTCAGTCATCCAAATCAGGGACCCAAGGTCAGTAGCAAATCTCCTTCAAGCACTGACCTTGGATTTCCATTCATGGAAACCAGGGCAGATGGAGAGGAGGATGCATATCCCCCATATCTGCCCAGACCAGTGTTAACTCATAACTGGGGCATCTGGCCAGACATGTGAAGTTTGAAATTCTCCAGAAACTCAGTTTGGAAGTATCTTACTGAGCCCATAGAGTCTTAAGGTTTACTGCTGTGTTGAAGTCTGTGGTGAGGAATCTAAAGTTTGACCTTCCCTGTTTAACATCTGACTGCATATAAACAATGCAAAAATACTGATGTAGATGTACAAACGTACATGTATATATATGTGTATATACATACACTGATGCAGATATCGACCTTGTGCTCACCAGCAGGGAAGGGCTGGTTGGAAACATGACGCACCAAGACAGCCTTGGTTACAACGATCATGAGATGGTCAAATTCGAGATCGTCAGGACAGTGAGAAGGGTGTGCAGCAAAGCTCACTACCTTGGACTTCAAGAGAGCAGACTTTGGCCTCTTCAGGAACCTGCTCAGTAAGTTTCCATAGGATAGGCCTAGAGGGCAGGGGGGCCCAAGACTGGTGGTTGATATTCAAGGATTGCCAGAAACAAGCTCAGGAATATTGCGTCCCAACTAGAAGGAAGTGCTGCAGGAAGGCCAGGAGACATCCTTGGATGGATAAGGACCTGTTGAGTAAATTTTAAGGGGAAAAAAGAGGCTTATAAAAGGTGGAAGCAAGGACAGGTGGCCTGGGAAGAACACAGGGATGCTGTTCAGGAAGCTAGGGACCAGGTTAGGAAAGCTAAGTCCAAGTTAGAATTAAACTTGGCTAGGGATGTGAAAGATAACAGGAAGGGATTTTATAGGTACATTGTGAATGAAAGACAGACTAGGGACAGAGTGCGCCCTCTCTGCCCATGGCAAGGGTATAGGAACTGCATGATCTTAAGGTCCTTTCCAGTCTTAACTAACCTATGATTCTATACACACACATAAAACAAGCATTTCTTTCTCATGTTCTTCATTTCCTATATTAGATTTCATGTGAATCCCACATCAAAACAAGTATTCTCACTCATGAAATGATATTGCATTGTTTTACATTATTGCAGTTTTTCTACACTTTTCCTTTCTATAATTAAACACTCTCATTTAGAAGGGATTTTATAATTTTTCTTGTTTGTTTGTTTCTTATTACATAAATATTTTTCACTAACAAACTGTAGGATATTTCATGTTTTCAACAAAGATTTAAACCCTCATTCACCTAATTAATTTTTTCTCAACATAAAGATACTTTATTAATTGATTCACTAATGCAGTTAATTTATTTTCATATTTTGCACACATCCTGAAGAAAGATTAACCAGCACATGCACTAGCAGAGGGAGAACATTTCAATTCCCATTTATTACACTGAAATATCAATACAAATGAAGCAGGAATGGTTGCAAAACTTTTTCAGTAAGGTATTATAATGCCTGAATGGCTAAGTGATTTCACAATCCAGCCAAAGGGTAAGCCATTCAAAGCCCAGGGAAATGGACTAGAAGTCTTCCTCAAATCAACAATGCAGTTATTTACCTTTTAAATCTATTTTTGTTATATAGTTTTGTTCAATCTTCTAATATTATTGTTTCTAGTAAAAGATGAAAGTCCTTGCATTTTCAAAGACCCTTTCTAAAACACATTCAATTGCTGCAACCATCATTTCTGTTTTATTTCTTCAGTAATCCCTTTGTGGCATTACAATTGTTTAAATTTAAATATTCACTACCTTTTCTTTCAGTAATCACGGTGAGGAAGTTGTTTCCAATTGGACACACAAAGTAGAATTTTTTTATCAATACTATTTTCAGACCCAGTCTCTGAAAAGCAAATTCAAGAAAGCAGGGCTAGAGAAGTCTGACCAGGACTTAGGAATTGAAATAACAGGAAATAGTGGTTGGCTTGTAGCTGCCTTATTCAAAAGGTACAAGCCTGACAAGCTTTGGAGATAAGGTAAGTATTTTCTACCAGATCAATGGAACTTAAGTAACGACTGATCCTGATAACTGTTAGGAAATGAATAGAGAACATAACTGAACTATAAGATGCTTAGCAGTTTTAAATTTTTCCTAATGATTATAGAATTTGACAATTGTATAGTATATGTATTGTAAAATACTCTAACTGCATATTCATGCTGAGACTTGGATCCAATTCCCAGATGCCTCTGAGCTTCTTGTCTGAAATGCTAATCTGTGATTAAAAGCTTTACATTTGAAGGAAATGATCTTATTTAAGCACTGGTGGTCATAAGACAGGCTAAAATAATGATATTTATCTTAAAAGAAGACTCAACTTCCTCTTTTTGAGGGTTAAACTTTCAGTAAACTAACATCTTCCCAGGTTAACTGGAAAGATGATTCTGAATTGTCCTCTCTACCTAATAACATATTCCCACCAATATTTCATTCTTTACACTCAGGCTTTGATAAGGAAATATCAGACACAAATTTACTTTCATCTGTCAAAGGCTTTCATCTTCTCTCCTGTTCTAATTGTCCCTGGCTAAGGTGGAATTCATTCCTGTTTTAAGTAATGTATTTGCAGTCATAAACACTCTCCACATTTGGAAACATGTTGCGTCCCCTTTGAAAATAACTGTTCTCAACCATCATGCACTGAGGAGAAGGAAAGCTTGGTAAAACTTTTTTTTTTTCCCCCTTCTTACTCTCCTCATTCATGTATGACATTTTTAGTGCTATGTTAGTAGAAGCTGCTTTAAGCCTCCATCATCTCCTGACACTTGTTGTGACAGATAGCAAGGTTCTGAATTCATTTAGGCACCAGTTGGATTAAGTGGCCATTAACTGGCTAGTTATAATTGAATTTTTCACACAAATGTGCAATACATATTATCTAAATTAACTGACAAACAGCAGAAAGAAAACTGGAGACAAGAAGCTTAGGGTTTGTTTCCAGTGCTGTGAACAAAACCATAGGCATGAGATAATATACAGCCCAGGGGCTTGAGAGGGTGCAGGGGATATTCTTTCTATAGCTGCTAAAAGAAGGGCATTTATTGTTATAAATGCCTCTGCATTAGACCATAACTCCACAGTACTGAGAGCAGGCATTTTCAACATGCCTGGAATTAAAATTGCCATGGACTTCAGTATCCATTAATAAACTAGGGCAAGATGCCTCACATATTCTCAGAACCAGATAATACTTTTTATTCTTAGGTTCTCAGACTCAAAGGTATTTCACTGGAAGGTCTAGCAACTGTTTCCTATTCTGGCTTCAGAAAGAAAGAGCAAGTCACACCCTTGACCAGTGTAAATTCCATTTCTTATCAAAGTTGATTTTCTACTGTTTTAAGATTGGCATGAAGAAAGGACAAGGAGAAATCTGAAGAAATTCCCTAAACAGAAACATTGTGCCAAAGAATGTAAGAACAAACAGCAGAAAGTACTGGTTTGTTCATTCTCATGTCTCCCACCAATATTAATTTGGTTTTCAGTCTATCTCCTCGAAAAATACTGCCACACACAGCCCACAGTCTTTGTCCTTAATTGGATAAATCATATGTAGTTTCTGATTTCACAGGACTTACTAGTTGAAGCTCATTCAGTGTATCTTGAAGTCAAATGAAGATTTCCATTGATAGTAAAGGTATTGTATTTGCATAATCAGAGAAGAGAGAAGATACGTCTCATACTAATTAATATAATACCTGAAAATTAAGGTAATCAGAACTTGGGTTGTTTGAAAGTCCTGTGCAATGTTCTTCAGTTGGAAGGATTGGCTGCGGCTAACCTAGAGGAAAAAGTGGCCTTTTGAGTGGACAACAGAGAGCTAAGATAAGAAAAAAATTGTCATGTCTGACAAAAAAATACAGGATAAAAATAGACAGCTAGTGAAGACAGGAATGTTTTTGTTTCTCAGTGGATTTAAAACTTCAAAAAATGGCACATTTGGTCACTGCTGCAGAAATTGTGTGCATGCTCACCTACAGAAGTAATAATGTATTTGAAATATTAGACATTTCCAATAAAAGCTACTTTTTGTATGTAACCTTTACAGTGCAAAAAAGTCTTCCATTATAAACTATTACAAGTTACGAGAGCACACTTTACAGTACCATATATCTTAACTTTTTTTTCTGCTGAAGTGCCTGGGTTTTTTTTCCCCCCTAAGAAAATAATGTTAATCAACCATTGGGCCTTTTTAGGCTAATCAGTTACAGTAATTGAAGTAAAATTAGCCATGCCGCTCAATCTAGACCATTCACACATATTTTCTGATGCA
Organism: Forpus xanthops; assembly: GCA_032466535.1. Classification (NCBI taxonomy): domain Eukaryota; kingdom Metazoa; phylum Chordata; class Aves; order Psittaciformes; family Psittacidae; genus Forpus; species Forpus xanthops. Next base: position 3,890 of record JASSUY010043795.1, on the reverse strand, counting down.
TGTTTCTTAAAAGGTAATGTTTTTAATAAAAAAAAATCTTATTTTTCTAAGTTCTTTCATACAGTATTATTCTCGATGCAAAACAAGAGATGAACCAGTACTAGCAAGTAAACAGATATGATAGTCTATGAAAACACTGCCCTACTGTCAATTAAACAGGGGAAATTATTTTAAACAACTAAATATTTTGAAATATACTTGTTTGTATTAAATACCTAACTTCAAGGTGCTGAAAGGAAGGAAAGAACTGGAAACATCTTCGGAAATTTCCTGTTCCTTAGCTTTCAATGCAATATAAGTTTCCTTCTATAAAATGGCAACTGCTCAGGGCTATAGTAGAGATGCCATATGCACTAACTTTAAGGGGTACTTTGACATGGCTTTGTATGAAATAAGGCAGTAGGCTATACACACCATTACTAGGAGACAAATGCAAAGCAATAGTTACCAACAGAGTACTCTCAAACTGGAAAGACTCAAGGACAGCTCTTTCATGGGTTTGGAAAAAGTCAAGCATTTTGTTATTAACCAGTTGATTGGAAAAAAAAATACATTTTTAGAAGATGGCATCAAAAAGAAGAGTCTATGCACACATAAAAGTCCAGGGCTGCAGTTAAGAACAACTGTGAAAAACTGAAGAAAACTGGGGAAAAGCAGCATTCAATTCAGTCAAGACAAGTCAAAGATGGACAATTCTGTAGAACAAGATCCAGGTTATGACTTCATCTTTGGATGCATAAATAAATATTCTCTCAGTATGTTACAAAAAATAATATTTCCAAGCTTCTGGCTCTGGCAACAGAATTCTGTTTAAGTTTTATCAGTGCCCCCAAGAAAGATGAAAACAGCTAGGTAGAAGAGTTCAAGGAGAACATGATCAGAAGAATAAGAAACTTAAACTGTTAGGAAAAAAATTATGGGAAAAGTTTTCCAATTTCAAAAAGGAATATGTGCAGGTATGGAAAAGATGCATGCAAAAAACTTCCCAAGTTAAGAAACATTTCTCTTTATCTGCTCTAGATTAGCAATAAAGTTTCAACAAATCTAATTATTATCCTAGTGGTGAGGATAGTGAAACACTAAAATAGATTGTACAGTTTCCCTTAAGCAATCTCTATAGTGGAAGCTTTTTTAAAGAATAAAAACCTATTCCTGTATTATGCAGGATCTGAGCATCTTTAGATACATGTTTGTACAGAGCCTAACGAAACAAAGCCTTGTATACAGACAAAATCACAGCTGCTCCTTCAACATAGATTACACTGATGGATGACCAGGATAAAATAAAGCACATGACTAGGAAGGGGGTATGAGCTGAACAGCAGACATCTCTTGACAGTTTAATTTAAATAGTGATTTCACATCACTTGGAGATATGAAATCACCTGTATATCTCCAGTAGCTCACAGGTTAAATGGATTGTGTGTCCCTCCAGCTCTTTCTGGATTATAACTAGAAAGGGCATTTTGAGCAACATACATCAATGAGATAAAGTTTTCTGTTCTTTTCCCGGGGTGACACAGACCCAGAAGTCCATGTCATCTTTTTCTTCAGATAAGTTTAGGATCTATTCCATCAACAAGCATTCACTTTCTACATGCTAACTTGAATGAACCTATCTTATTCTTGCACATCTTTTCAGGTAATAAGTAATTAGGTTATGATCAAAGCTGAACAATTTGTTCCAAGGGTCTTCTTGTAAAAGAGAGGCCTATTCTCAACACATAAACCCCGGATGAATCAGTTTCATGGGAAAAAAAAAAAAAAAAATAACCTGTCCCAATTTGACTAACTGAACTAGAATTACTTCTTATTAGAAAAGATCATTTGTCCTTGCAGTTTGCGAAAACAGTCACTTTGTAGTTGCTAGAAATACACCTTGGCCTTCCTCTTCTTATTATGCCATTTACTAAGAATAAGTAATAGACTTCCCATTACCTGAAAATGTTTTCTACATTATGAATATCTGTCTTTTGTCACTAATGGACAGAAAATCCTTCTTTCAAGACCCATATAGCTGAAACTTGGATTTGTAGGACTAATGCACAGACAGCAAAAGCTATAGGAAGACTACAGCTTGCATGTCGATCATGTTTCACAACTACTTCCACTCCCCAAAATACCACCTATATACAGGGATTAAAATCCTAAAAGAAATCATATAAACCCACTCTGAAGACTGACACTTTTGCTATCTTCTAAAAGTGAAAATGTAAGAAATGCAGGAAATTCTGAGGGAAAAAAATATATGTATGAAAAAAACCTGAGACTGTAAGCTCCCAATACAACATGCAAAATCAACATAAGACTAGTTCAGAAGCCAAGAACAATAGCAGCTCCATCATAGACTGAGAAATATTAATGGAAAAGAACAAGTCCATAAATGAAGGAGGAATTTAGAGCTTGTCAAAGATTTAGTCAGGATTACAAACCTTTGACCTAGATTTCCAAACATACTTAAAAGTTGGAAGTTTTCTATCAAAAGCAATAGCAGTGAAAGACCATCTGAGTACCTTTCTTCAAGAGAATTTGAGATATGTTTCTCTGAAATAGGGGTGATAGATTTAAAAAAGCCTTGTGGTTTTAACAATTGTTTAAAAAAATAATGTGATTGTTATCTCTCTTGGACTGTATCAGGAGGGGAAAAATAAATAGAAAAATCTGTGATTCATTGCTAGAAACAGGATTGCTTTTTTTTAAGGTGACAACTTGCAGGAACACACATGAATAACTCAGAATTTTTAAGGCCAACATAGCAGTATACACAGCTTATTACAAACACAGTAAACATGAATAGGCAATACAAAGATTTCTGAAAGCATAAATAAAAACTCAAGTTTAAAAGACTAGTCACCATTTACCTTTGGGAATATTTCCAGAAGGAATAATCTGAGCTCAAATCTCAAAATCAAACTCTTCCCATTCTAGAAGGTACAGTTGACTGGAGCAGACATTTTAAAACCTGAACTTTAGTAGGTAGAGTAGCTAACTGTATGGGTTTTCTCCTACTTTCTTTTCAGCTACTACATGGAAATCAGCTGTTGAATGAGTGTGTCATAGCAGCCAGTTCTGCATTCCTTAATTGCTAAAGATACAACACACCTGGCCTCTTTCAGCCTCTGCCCTCTTCTATGGAGATTTGACTACCTAAAGGCTGCAGGCTCGGTGTATCAGAAGTTATTTGGAAACACCAAAGTTCAAAGTCCGATTGAAAAAAAGGGAAAAACAGACCTCCACAAAGTCAATAATCTTCCCAAAAACTTTTTTGCAGGGCAGGAAAAGAACATTCAAATTAAGTAAATTATATTTTAATGTATGAGCCAAGTCAATATTATTACTCATTTTCATTGCATTAAACAGAAATATAAATATGGAGCTAATGAAAGTATTTGTATTGTACATGTGAGTTCATCAGGAATTTTATACTGATTATAATACTTTAATTCCCTTTCTTATATCTATTGCACTTGGACCAAGAACTGAGAAAGACAATAATAAAATAAGTATAGTCTAGCACCACATAGAACAATTTTCATTAGATTCTATTCTGTTGTTGAAAAAAAAAATGGTAAAAGTAAAATAAATAGATTCTGGTGCACATGATTTTGATGACATTTGCAATATACTTTTTGGTTCTGGAAGACAAGTATAAGGTATAATATATGTAGACAAGTATAAGGTAACATGCATGTTTCTCACTTACCTGATTGGCATGAGTTTTTATTTTTGTTTCAGGGCTCTTTAGTAGAGACACTTTTTTGCTAATGACGGAAATATAACAATAGCCTGGAGAAGAGAAGGCTGCATGGAGACCTCATAGCAGCCTTCCAATATCTGAAGGGGGGCCTATAGGGATGCTGGGGAGGGTCTCTTCATGAGGGACTGTAGTG
>JASSUY010043791.1:0-17694 GCA_032466535.1 Forpus xanthops | reverse complement strand
AGTGCCTGCTTGTATGGAGCTGACTAATCAAGTGTTATCGATTGTTCTAGCACTCTAAAATTTTTCTATAAAAGGCATACTTGTACACAATAAATTGTTCAGCGTTTGATCACATTGATCGTTGTTGCGCTGTTCCATATCCCCCGCATACATATCTATAGTTTTGTCAGTGATACTGACTGATGGAGACACTATAGATGTTAAACAGACATTAACTTGGAGGGCTGACTGGAATAGGAATTACTGGCAAATCCAGATGCTCATCTCAAATGCTGACCCTCATCATGTCCTGTTGTGATGTGACACTGCTCTACACAGCAAAATGCAGTGCAATCTACCCTATTGCATCTGGAAGAGGAAAATGAACATTTGCTGTCTATTAGTTGGACAGCAAGTTTTATCAGCTCTTGTGGTGCTTGTAAACAGTTAAGAGGGTAAGTGTCCATGGTTTAATATGTCTGTTCTGATAGCACAAACTAATGTGTGGATAATGCAAGTTATTTCTCTCTGTATTGGAGTGCTGTACAGTGAGCTGGAGGTGCAAATTCTGACAAGCAAGCATTGGTTATAGATACAAAAGAATTATCACAGTCCATCTAAATGTAGACTATATTCATAGAAGTTGTTTTCTCTTGGCAGATTCTGGCAGTAGGGAACATCAGATAAATGTTCTTATTTCTCATGGTGCTCTCCGGCAGGTGGAATAGACAATGTTTCTTAATCCTTAAGTTTGTGCTTGTTCCACTACAGTCTGTCTCTGCTCATCTAACCTAAATGTTCTAGCAAGGGCTGGTGACCCTAGCTGCAGAGACTGCAGATGAAGGGAACCCAGAACAGGGAAATCCTCTGCTCCTTGATCCTGCTCTGATAGCTAATAAGGGGAAGTATGTTCTTTGAAATTTAGGTGGTAGAGATGTATTTGGTTGCTAGCCATTCATAGCTGATAAAGAGAAAAGCAAAGCTATGAGGAACTTGAAAAGTTAGCAGATTTTTTTGGTGTTTTGAAAGGGAGACTGGATTTTTTTACTCAAGGTAGTTGACATGCAAGCACATGGTGCTCTGCCTGTTCTGCATTCAGTGCTGACCCGGACATTTATTTTGAAATAATGTAAAAAAGTCAATTATCATTCATACATGTTGTTAGAAAGATTCCAGGCAACAGTTTGGGTGGAACTTGGAGGAGAGGGAAGCAAAGGTATCCTGAAAACAAAACGCTTCATCTTTGCATTGTTCATTTTGTTTGCAGAATGTATTAAGCTAGGCTTATATGTGCTGCCAGCTGGGTGCAGCCTGGGCTGCGTATATTTCTGTCACTGCTTTACCTCGATATTTCAAGTTTCTTTGCTTCTTCAGGTGTGTGTTGGTATTTGAGGATGCTGTGAAAACCTATGGTGTGAAGATAATACTTCAAGTTGTTTTCTTAGTAGAGACAACCCGGAGATGATGTTGCATTTGAGCAGACCATGATTCTTATGTGTCCTGTAATATCAGATCTGGTTGCTTGGCTTTTCCAGAGTCTCAAAACCAAAAGACTGTGCAAGATGACTGTGGCAGTTACTTTGTAGTTTGATCCAATCCAGTTTGTTTCCTCTATCTTTGATGGATCTTACTATGACACTGAGAATATAAAGATTGTATTGGAAGTGCCCCATTGACTAATCTGTTAAGGAGAACAAGCATATGAAAATGCTTTGTAAAGCAGCATAACTAGGCCTCAGTGGCAAGGAACAATAGGCTTGGTTCTGCTCCAGTATCTGCCAAATCAAGGAACTGAACCTCCTGTTTATTACACAAAAATAAATGGTACAATAATGTTAGAGCGTTAGTGTGAGAAAAAGACTCTACCTTACTGTAGCATGACTGTAATGGTGGAGAATTACGCTGCTAAAACATACAAGTATTGTAGCATGATCACTGAAACATATATTCTGTGGTGTTCTTCATAAAGGCTTTATTGCAGAACTTCTTGTATTAACATATTGTCATGAGGCTGAAATTGGCATTGTTTTTGTCTGGAGGATTCTTGAGGGGGACCATACTTTCTTCTGCCCCTTTATCTAGGGCTTATAAATGAAAAAAAAAAAACCACTCGACAGGATTTGTAGTTCTCATTAAATGATTGTGATGTTGGATTTATCTTGTCCTGTAGGTAAAAACTGCTTGTCCTGTCCATTTCTTTGCAGAGCAGTTCAGATAAAGCACTCCCAGAAAAGAGCAAATGGGCATAGTGGTAGAATTGCATTCTAGAGGGAATAAGACAAGATTGTTGTGACTACTTTGCTGCTTCTCATAATAGCTAGCTGAGTAGTGTGGATAAGAATGCAACTGTTAGCCACTTTTGTGTGTTTTCTGACCCAGAATCTTCCCAAGGGCCAGCTATTTGCTGTTGAAATTAAAGCCCTTTTGACACTGTCCTGATATATGTCGTTTTAATGGCAGCAATCCATTGATGCCTGTGGCTCCAAACCACTTCTGAAGTGCCTTCTATTTTATCATCCGTGGTGATAAATGCCAGGTGATACAGAGGATGTGTATTGACTTCTTGGTAGTTGAGAACATCATTCATATTTACATATTGTTAAACATTTTTGGGGGAGCATTTTTAAGTTGTGCCTCAGTTATGCATTTAAGAACATCAGCTTCAAGGAAAGGGCTTCACTTTACTGCTGGAAAATAAGCATGACAGCTTGTGTACTTAGCTGTGAATTGTTAAGATAGTGTTCTCTCTGCCCTGGATTAAATGGGTGAGGGGCAATGGTGGCAATGCTGTCTGGAGTCCTGGCAGGCATTTCACCCACAGTCCATCATCCTGCCACAAAACGACAAGCATGCTCACCGCTTTTTCAGGGAGACTAAATGTTTTTGGTGGTTTTATTTCCCTCATGAAAAATTAAGGGCAATTTTCTGCAGACATATGATATTCCCATGTACGCAAAGCAAGAGAAGGTTTTTTGTTCAGTATCTGGTTTGCTGTAGGCAAGCTCATCCGATTGCAAGGGCTGTTACATGGGGTAGTTTACTGGGGAAAGTTTCTGGGATCATAATAAAAAAGCTAATGAGGTATGAAGCTAATAGCGAATGTTTGACTCTTGGGTAGGATTTGTGGTTCCAGTGCTGCTCTGACGTTTTCACAAATAGCCTCTCTACCAGCACAGCAAAGGAAAGCAATGCCTTGTGCACCTTGAGCAGGATGGTACAAGGGCATCTTGGATAAGGAGCCCACTGAATATTTGTCTTAGCAGTATCATCTCTCTTCTAACAGGATGCGGCAAGAAGAGCTGCATTCATGAAAGAGAAGGACATTATTTCAATTGGCAGGACTCTGACATGTTGGATGAGAAAATGATCCGTACTTTTCACCCCCTCTAGACTGAACTACACTGGAGCCCGCACATAAACTCTTCAGACTCACAGAGGTTTAATTTTCAGAAGTTAATGTAACAACCTATCCATTCTCATGCACATTCAATTTATTTTCTGTGTATTTCAAAATGAGCCCTTTCCTCTGCATGAGTATGTTCTGTCTCCTTGGTGCTTGGGGCACAAAATAAGGATTTATTCCTTCAGAATTGTCATGTAGTCATGACAAATATAACTTCTTTTAAATGTATGTAGAACAGAGGCTGAGGAGGATAGAGAAGTATGTTGTATTTTTAAAAAGGCACTCACCCCTACCTGAGAAGAAATACAAAGTCCCATGGGAATGCTTTCTTTCCCAACCTTGCTCTACTGTCTTCAGACAAGCAATTCATGAAACTGTTGATAGTTCTCAATAGGTTTTGGTTTATCTCCCCATTTCCCTTAACCCCTCCTTACCTACTCTGCTTGCACATGCTGATCTTTCTTACTGTCATAACACTGCTAGAATCATAGAATCAGCTAGGTTCAAAAAGACCTTCAAGATCATAAAGTCCAGGTATTACACCAGGACTGCCAAGACCACTACCAAACCATATCACTGAGGGACTTATCTGCACAGTTTGTGACCACTTCCAGGGATGGTGACTCCACCACTGCCCTGGGCAGCCTGTTCCAATGACTGAGCACCTTCTGGTGAAGGAATTGTTCCTAATCTCCAGTCTAAACTTCCCCTGGTGCAGCTTGAGTCTATCCTCTTGTCTTATCGCTTGTTAATTGTGTCCTATGAGCTGTTACTTGGGAACAGAGACTGACCCCCAACTCACTACAACCTCCTGTCAGGCAGTTGCAGGAAGCAATAAGGTCCCCCTGAGCCTTCTATTCTCCAGAATAAAGCCCCCCCATGTCCCTCAGCTTTTTCCCATCACACTTGCGCTCCAGGCTCTGCAGCAGCTCTGTTGCTCTTCTTCGGCCCTGCTCCAGCACCACAATGTCCCTGTTGTAGTGAGGGGTCCAGAACTTAGCACAGGATTTGAGGTGCAGCCTCACCAGTGCCCAGTGCAGGGGGACAATCCCAGCCCAGGCCCTGTAGCCACACTGGTGCTGATAGAGGACAGGATGCTCTTGGCTTCTTGAGCACAAGCCGCTCATGTCAGCCCCATCAATAAACACCCCCAGGTCCTTTCCCATGGGTAGTTTCCAGACACTTCCCCAAGGATAGAGTGTTGCAGGTCATTGTTGTGGCCCAAGTGCAGGACCCAGCACTTTGCCTTGCTGAATGTCATCCCACTGGCCACAGCCCATGGATCCAGCCAGTCCAGATCCCTCTGCAGAACCTTCCTGTCTTTCAGCACGTCAATGCTCCCAGCCGGCTTGGTGCCATCCACCCCTTTGCACTGAACTCTTTCTCATTCCAGTTCCCTTTCTTTTCCTCCAGGCCACTTCCAGTCTTGCTTTTTCCCCATTTCTCCTGAAAATTGGAGTCACACCAAGGCAAACTGCAGGCATAGAGGAGCTTGCCAGTGGATTCAGACTGACAACTGTCTTCCTGCTTGGGTTTGCCCATGCGTGGATTGTTGCTGTTGCCCAAGAAAGGCAGCAGTAGTTAATGCTGTGGTCAGGGGACACCAATCCTAACACCTTCCTCACAGAGACATCAAGAAACCTGTTCTCTGTGGGTTTTTTTCTGTCTTGTTCTTTTTCCACCTCTTTTTGACCGTTTTATTGCTCTTTGATGGAGTGAATACATTTTAGATCTACTTGTCATCTTAATACAACCAAACTAGTGTAGGCAAAAGTGAAAAAAGTCACGGATTAGTCCTATCTGCCAGTGAAAATCTAAACTGCTTTGTAGTTCATAAGGAATTCCCCTGCAGTTTTTCCTCAGTTGCAGACAAAGACATGCTGTCTTCTCCGTGCCAGTATTTTGTTCCATTTTCTCCATGTCTTTCAATAAAACATTACAGATTTTCATTCTGGAGACCTCCATCCCTAAGAAACAGGGACCTGACTTGCCAGGATGGCCATCTAGCTAGGTCTGAAAATTATGGGACAATGAAACAGATTATGGTTGTTTTTTTCACCAAAAGTTTGCCTTGTAACTACTTTCTGCATTTCCTAAAGTATGCAGATGACCAGCAGTATGACCATGTGTGCACATTCTCATAATAGTTAGGCATATGGTGAAAATATGACATAACCAAGAATTATTCCAGTTAGCCTTCCTTCAGTACTCTAGAAGGAAATTAACAGTGGCAAAAGCTGGTAATTATAGTCTGCACTGCTTCAGTTTCAATAGCTGGTCTGGCTTCTGCTGGTTCAGACTGCATCCAAAAGTGTCCTGCAACCTTTCTGGTGATGGAGACAGTGTCATCAGACTGTGTGCAACTTATCATTTGGAAAACACCATTCTGCATAGCCTGCATTTTGTGATAGCCAGGAGTGGTGCATTTTGTTATTTAATAATTGTTTTCTGTGTTGGCTGGACAGTGAGAATTTCAGGATGGATATCTGGGTATTGGAAAACATGCAGGAAAAACATGCTTTTTCTGATGGGAAAGCACATTAACATGTGTATCTCTGGCTTCATATAATTTCCATTCCCTCATCATCAGAGAATTTTTTCCATCTCTCACAGAGGTCTGCAATAACTCAGACAATCCTGGTGAGCTGAAACCATTTCTTTTGCTGCCTACAGAGACTTGAAGCATCCCAAGATTCCTCCAGAAGAGAAGTTTCATATGGATGATTGTTACCCTCAGGCTGAGTAACAGGGTGGATGACAAAAGATTTTGTTTACTTGTTTCAGTGCCAACAGTGCAGTTTTACCCATCTCTTCTCCACAAGTCACAGGTTGGGCAAACCTGCTTGATGTTGACATGTACTGTGTACCTGTGGGTTAATAGAAGGAAGAGGGTGTGTTATGTTGTCAGGTTTAGCTCTTAGGGCAAGCCTCTGTAAGAATAATGCATTACTAATTTCAGTACATGTCATGTCTGTGCATCTAATGTCTATTTTGTGTATTTCTGATTTTTATTTCATGGCTTTTACCACTGCCATATCTTAGTACTGAAAGATTTTTGGCTTTGTGAGCTTTAGATAATGATTTTTCCTGTAACTGTCTTCTCTGATTCAAGGAAAAAGAGAAATATGTAATTTTAACCAGGGCAACTCATATCACAGCCAGATTCAATATTAATGTAATAGATAGCCATACATCAAATATTACCTTTTAATACCCTTATCAGTGCTTTTAACGGTCTTCTTTGTTCTTCAAGCACAACCTGTGGGATTTTTTTAAATTTTTTTTTAAAAAAGAGGATATCAAATGGCATTTCGATTCTGAACACCTTAATGGGTGTTTGCTATCAACAGCAGTGTCCTAGAGGACTGAATTAAAACCACACTGCCTACACCATTTCTTTAACTGGAAATGTGCTTACACCTTAATGTGGACATGATATTTATTAAGAGATATCCTTGGATATCATTTATGAGTCCAGATACATGGAAATGGAAGTGCTAACAATGCTGACAGCAAGCTGAGTCATTGTTGCTTACATTAAACTGTGCTGCGTCCTCAGATGGAGATAGTGGAAATCTTTGTTTCAGTCTGTTCCTTGTGAAAGCAAACTTGAGTGCTACCCAAAGATCTGGAATATTTAAAAAGTGTTAGCCAACTTTTTCCAACAGTTACTATTCAGCTAATCAAGCTCAAAAAGGCAAATGTTTGTAAGATGTCAGAGATATACAGAACATCCACTGTTTGCGCTCTTCCCATTCTCATTAAAATAAGTTCTTATGGCCCAGCTAGTGTAATCATGTGATAAAAGACTCAAATTAAGAACATTTAATAAAAAAACATAGTGGAGAGTTTTGTTGAGGATCTTTATAGTGAATTGTTGCATTAATACTTAGGACAGTAGAAATAACTTAATCATTGCCTGATTATAAAAAAGTTAGAAATAATGGGATCATTGCCTTATCACACCTGGACTAATTCAGAGGCTTATTATCTATTTTTCAAGCATTAAGCATCAAATCAATTTGGCTAGATACTCAAAAACAGGAAATTTAAGATGAAAGTTGAAATGAAGATTAATAAGTAAGATTAAACCAAACAAGAGCAGAACAATTTTGCTTGCTACTGTCATGCCTGCAAACAGATGAATAAAGTCAATCCTAATCTAATGTGCTTTGAAGTGGAAATATTTTGTGGAATGAGTAGTTTAGGGTTTTGGACAGAGGCCTCTTTTCAATATCTCCACTTTAGTTTTCGTGTGATCCACAGCTAGGGTTACTTTGAGGTTTTAAACAAAAAAATAAACCTTGGGGGGTAGAATCTTATATTTTGTGAAATCTTTTCCTCTGAAGTATTTTGAAGTTCTTTGCTTTGTCTGTTCTGCAAACTGGACATCTTATGAGCCAATTTCATAGTCAGTTTGCATCTGCGTAGAAGGCAGAAGAAGCTCTGCTTCACTTTTCCAGCTACTGCCTTTTTCAGTACTTGCAGAATTCAGTCTTACAGTGAGTGTTGCAGGCATGCACTGTGTCTCCATTGTGTAATACAATGGGCTGAATCTCAGGAATGAGCTTTTACAGAGCCATCCGAGAGCCCTGCCACTACAGAACAGCAGCAGAACACACTGGTTTCTGTGGACTTTCTGACAGCAGAATCTTCACTGGGTATGAAGCTTTTCCTGTTGTGCCATAAGATGTATAGGGTCACATGAGTGGAATAAGTCCCCTCCATGTTTTATAATTTTATGCTTCTTCTATTAATCTTATTTAATACAAGCTGTCAGGCAGCATTACTATGATTCATTGACATAACTTAAGGAATTTACTTCACATTAGTTTAACCTTGCAGAATGTGTAATGTATGTTTGTGCCACTGCCCTCCGTTTCCCAGAATCAGGCTGCTCACGTGTTTCTCAATTTGTGATTGATTTGTCTTCCAGATGCTAATGTGAGAGGTGAACACAAATGCTGCTGTTGCAAAGGTCTGATATTTGGAGCTCTCTTTATTGATGTATTTCTTCAATTAAATGAATTGCTCTTGCTCATACTTAATAAAAACATATTTTAATTAGTTTTTTTTTTCTCCTAAACCAATGCATAAAATGTTGACATTGTTTTATACAAAGTAAAAATCTATACTTTTAAGGGGGAAACCTGTATTTTGTTCAGGCACTTCTGTGTATATTAGGAGGTTGAGATTTTTCTAGTGTATTCTCACTTGAGACACAATCACCACTTGAAGGTGTTGGGTTCATAGGCATACACCACTTCTGACAAAGCAGTTTAATTGTTCATGTCATAAGAAAGCAGCAAAAGCAGGGTGCCTGCAGCTGTTCATTCCTGTCTCCATGGGCCGTAGTTATTATACAAAGGCTCAATCTGAAGTTTTTTACCTTTTTTCTTAAAAAAGCCCTAATTCTTCTCTTTTTTTTTCTGCCAGTTGTCTGCAAAACCTCTCAGTATTAGGTTTTGTGCCAAATATAGGAGAAAACCCAGATCTTCCCACTTTACAGAGTTTTTTTTTTTTTTTTAATTTTGGCATGACATGCAAGATTTATTGTAGACACAGTTGAAATTGCTATTATATTTAAAACTAATATAAAATGCCCTTTAATAATTCATTAATTCATGAAGGACAATCATGGGAAAACTGGACTTCAGCTATTCTATCTCAGTTGTGGTCTTCTGAAATGCAGGATTTATCACCTAAGACTGAAGAAATGGAGAAGCAAAAAGGAACTTGTTTTAAGGAGAGGGGGCATTAGATGGCTCCTGCTGTTACTTGTTACTGTTACTTGTACTGCTTTTAGAGGCTGTGAGGTAAAAAGGGGCAGAAATGTGTCTGATGTGCAATAGTTGTCACTGAGCGTCTAAAAACAGGACACTGAATCAGCATCTGCTTTCCTAAACAGAAAACCTTGTCACCTTGTTATGGACTGTGGACAATAAATTTCCATTTTGTAAGGAGCACACTGTGAAGGGAAGGTCTACCTGATGAAACTAAGAGGTGATTTGAAGATCAGAAGGCTTCTCAGAAGGAAAGAATACCCTTTTGCCGCAATAAAAATGAGAAATCATCTCTGCACTTACTCCAAATTTTTCAAAAACTTGAAGAAGATCCACTTTTGACAACATCTCATCTCCTCTCCCCTCTATGCTTTCTCTTCTCCTCCAGCTTCTCTCCCTGTGTTGCTTTGATGGGGAGAAGTGGGTTGGCTCTGTGGCAGGAAAACCCATGTTCCTGACCTGGGAAAAGCAAGAAAACTTTTAAGCCTTTACCCAAAATGTTATCATTGTTTTAAAGTAAACATTGTCGGCAACTACCTGAAGGAAACCTTTTCATTTTTGTCCCTTGGCTGCATAAGGGGGAGGCTAGATCCTGTTTTCAGTTATGGCATGAGCAGAGTGGTTCATCCAGAGGAAGTTTGCCTCTGGTGCAGAATTAAATTCAAGAGAACCTCTTAATGAATTAAGTGTAGAACCAACTTGATATTTCAGTGGTTTACAGTCTGATTGTTTCTTTGGCACAAGAGAAGAGGACATGAAGCTTGTTTTAGCCTTGTCTCCTGACCCACGATATCTTTCCATGCCATTCATTTCTTTCTTTCCACTGGTCGCAATTTCAAGGATAAGTGTAGGCAGTCAGAGCAGACTGAAGGTTTTGCCTTAAAAACACCTGATCTGTTATATGGAGGAGAAAGAAGATTGAGAGGCAATGTCTTCCTCAAACTGCCAAGTGGCAAGGTTTCCCCCTGCCCACATGTGCTGCTATTGTAGCACCCTCCTAGAAATGCTGTGCAAGGAGAAGACTAAGTAGGGAGATAGAAAAGTAATTCCAGAATATAAGTAGGCTTCTTTTTCTGGTTGAAAAAAAATAATCTTTGCTTTTCTAATTTTGGAACAGCACCTGAATTATGGGGGAGGTGATTTTTTTTTTTTTTATTAAGAAAAGAAAAAGCAAATTGAGTGCTAGACACTGCAGTTTCCAGTCAACTACGTTAGGGCCAATGCCATTGCACCAGCGCACCATATGGTGATATGTCTCAGTTTCTAGGTTTCATTCAGAGCTAGGATGCACATATCACCAGGGCTGATCAATGAGGAAAATCTAATAAATACAGATTGAAATATAAGTTGTTAATGTGAAGAGAATGCAATATCTTTGTGCAAATAGTCAAACTTAAGGCAAGGACTTACTCTACTGAGCATGAAAGAGGTCAACTAAGGTGACATTTAGGTAAGGATTGGCATGAAGAAACTCCCAGGCTATTGAGGTAAGCCTGAGTGAGACTGGCTGAGGGAAGTAGGTTTCATCTCTTACTTGAATCCCCTTATCTTTCAACTGCATGCCCTTCCATGTCCAATTTGACCACTGAGATACTGTGAAACCCTGCTTGAAACCTGCAGCTTGAATTGATTGTTTCTTTTTTTCCTTCCTCCTTTGCGGGGACGATAGTAGTAGTCAAAGGAAGTAGGAAATCAAATCCAGGCACAGGAGAGATGAGCTGTTAAAATTTTATCATAATAACTAGCACAGAGGGGTGTGAAGATAAGCTCTTCCTAAGAATAATGGCAATACGTATAAGAAAGTCATAAACTGATAAGAGTCTGTGCAACTCTTGTAGGGGTTGTCTATATACTTACTGTTAAGGGCTGGCTCCTGTTCACATTTGCTCCAGGGACAGTCTGGAGGGGAATTTGCCTCCTAAATGCAAAAGAGGCACAGACTGTCTCTACTCCTTATCCTTAAGAGTTCCTGATTTCAGTTGCTGTCAACACATCCTACTTGTGTTTGCAGCCTTGATGCTGGAATGATAGTGTCTTATTTAGCGTGTCCTCAACACCAGCTATAGCAGTGTCAACAGTTTCTGACTGAAGATTTAATTACAGAAAATTAAAGGGAACAGTAATAACTGCATCTTGGAGGTGATCTTCAAACTCTGAAGATCAGCTCACACATTTAAAATTATTACTGTGAAGCCAGAAGTAAATTACTGCCAAATAACGGCCAAGTAGTGTCCAGAAGTCAGTTCTCATGTATATCTTTTCTGTTCTGTTTATATTTTTCCTAATAAACACACACACAAATCCCCCATACCTCCCATACCCTCTGCTGCCCCATACTATTTGTTGCCTCTGCTCTTGAATTCTGCCTTTAGATCTCCAAATTTGCTGCTCCATATGGAAGTTAGTACCTGGTCAGGATTTACAAGAGAAAGCTCATAGAGGGAGGATGCTGTATAGTAAATAAGCAGTTCCATTGTCTAGTTTAATTCTGAATTAGGAGGAATGGTTGCTGTCTCTAAGAGCATGTAATTTTCTAACATTTATATAACTGGTTATTTTTAAATATCCTTACCATATCAAAGGAAAAGGAGTTGGGGCAGTGTCACTGGAAGGGGATTCTTTCACTGATGCTGGTGGTCTGAAATGACTCCTGGACTTGCTGCCCATGCAGTGAAAGGGACCAGCCTTCCAAATTAACCAAGTTATGTTCTTAACCATTAATGATATGAGTCTCTTTCCGTTCAAAGACTATTGAGGACACTTGGAGTGTTGTGTGGCATTTACTTTCAGATAAAATATTCCTTTCCAAAACTATGTCATAGCTTCTGTGTGCTGTGAGGTCATTATTTGTTTTTATGAGGAATAGATTATTCTTTTTATTACTTTGAAGATGTAAAGGCTGGTATTCATTCATACTGGCTTCTTAGAAAATAATTCTTGAACTTCCTATTATGCATAAATGTAATACTTTAATGAGACTTTCTTTTCAAAACACGTTGAAGTACGAGGCCATCATTTTCCTTCTGACTGCTTCTTCAGCAGTTTTTTCAGTAATAAAAAAAAAAAAAAGAGAGAGAGAAAAATTCTCCTTTCTTTTTTTTTTTTTTTTTGACTATTCTTCTTGTTGATTTGTGCTATGGGAGCGAGCATAGAGAATCAGGATGTCACCCATGTCTTGCTACAACAGTTTTCTCATGCTTCCTTCTCCTGAGGTTGTCAAAGGGGATCTTGTCTGGGTAAAACTTACATTTAATAAGCTTGAATCTTCACTATAATCTCATCACTTTCTAATTATTTTTCACTTAGGTATTTTCCATAAATATTGACATGACCTTTCAGAGTTTTGTTTGTTTTTTTTTTTTCTCAGTATATTTGTAGGAGTTTTTTAGTTTTGTTTTTGCCTGTCTGATTTTTACCTTGGGAATAGACTATGCCACTGCTAAGATTCCAGATGTGTTAGGGTTACAGTAAAAGCATTTTAAGGGAATATTTTCTGCTGAAGGAAAGAGGTTAAACTTTCATGATTGTGGCAGCAGGAGAGCTATTTAAATTTTTTGTTACTTCATTTTCTTATGACGCTTCAATTGATGCCAGCTTGTTTGCTTCATCTTTCAGATTATCTTGAATTCTTTTTTTTCCCTTTTACCAGCTGAACATGTTTATTTGTAAATAGAACATTCTTGCACTCGTGTCAATGACACTTGAATTTTCAGAGTGTCTATTAGAAGTTCCTTTCAGCTGAAGAGGTCACAACAATATTGTAAATGCACAGATTGCTAATCAATTAATACAATTACCAACAGGGAGAAATTATTAGTAGAGTGTCTGCATTTGAATATAGTATTTTATTTTCATGCAGCTTGAAAAGCATATTTTAAGGAGGAAAGTTTCACTTGAAAATGCTCTCAAAAAATTATTTTTTGCAGTTCATAGCAGCAAAAAGCATTTAACAATTTGTCTGTCATTCATGAAGTCTAATGTGGTTTCTGCATTTCTCTAAATACAGCAACTGGACTCAACTCTATAATTTCTATTTAATGTTATAAAAGCCAGTGTTAGATTACTTAAGTGTTCTTAAGACTTTTTGCAAGGGAGATTTTTATTATGTTACATATATAAGCAATTATGTTTGACAATTTGGAGGCAAACTTGAATTGACAGCCACTTCTGCATCCTCACCAATAAAAACATCAAGCCTATTAAAAAATATTTGTTCTGTAATTTGTTTTTGATAAGCTTTCAGCTCTGCCACAAAAGCTTCCTGTCTCCTTTGCAACTAATTTTCTGCAGAATATTTTGGGTGAAAACTCTTCTAGTAGTTAGTTTGTCCTGAAAGAAAGGTCTGATTTCTGATAGTTCCAAGAAAAGTCTAGAATTATGCTGGGATATTCAAAGAGTTGTAAATCATGTTAAAAAGCTTGATGCAGGAAAACACAGCATGGTCCTGATGCAAAACTTTTCTGAAGTCAATGAGAGTCTGTGCAACCTGTAGCTGCACTGATGGAAAACTGCTCTGTGCCCTGCTCTGGAATAGATGGGGATCACAAAAGCCAGCCTGGCAGTGTTGTGGGTGAGTGGCTCAGTACATACAGCTTGCCTATGTGTTTCAGTTCTTTACCTGTGTCATGAGGCAGAATGCAAAACTATTAAACAACTGTGAAAAAATGAATGATCACCACAACAGAAAAGAGCTACTAATATTTCGCATGTAGTGAATTAGCCTCACTGATTAATATTAATTTTTTATATTAATTTTCATAAGTAACCCTTTTCTTTGAAAAATTATTAAAATAGGACCATATCTCATGCCACAGTGTAGTATGTGGTTAACAGTGAGTATCATCTGAATCGTGTACAGAAAAGTTCTAATTCCTACTCTTGTCCTGTATGTGTGCGCATATGTCTATATAAACATATATATGATACAGCCATACAGGCATCTGTGCAAAGCTCGTGGGTATAAATAATGGCTGTATAGTCTTTACAGGAAAAATGAAATACTTAGTTATAAAGTATGAAGCTATTCATCATGTGAAAAGGGGGGGAAAAGCCTCAAATATGAAGTTTGTGGATGGAAACTTCAGTTCACATGCTTCTACAATGGCAGGAGGTACAAGTTCAGTATCTTATCAGGATACCTATGTAAAGATAAAATATGTAATGATGCTGTAAATGTTACTGAGCCAGTTTTACTTGTGAGGATACTGATTTAGTTGCTCCCACTGGAGGAACAGCGTGATTCAAGTGAAACACCTGTATTTGTGGCTATGAGCCTTTTAATGGTGAAGCAGCTGGGAATAAGGGTGATGTGTGGACACAGATTGGTTACCTTGTAACTGGATGAATAACCCTCCCCTGGGGTAAAAGAATGCATAAGTCTCAAGTAATCCAAATCAAACTAATTTTGTCACTTAGAGAGCTCTGTGGAGAATGTTTTGATTTGACCCACAGGATTATCTTCATAGGAAAAATCAACGTGGACCTCAAGGACAGTGAACTCTTCACATCTCTCATTGCTTCAACCAGACTCATTCCTTAATTGCGTTAAATAGCAAGAAACTCTAAGGGAGTGATTATAGCTTGTCTAACAGGAAGAAAATTTTATGGTTTATTTGTACCCTTTTTGTCTCTTGCTATATTCAGACAAAGTATGTTTGATTGTACTTTGAATGTTAAATGTAAGAGGTCTTTTTAAAGCTAAATCACGAATCATGCATTTGCCTCAGAAATATGCCATTCTGAGTTATTTATTATAAGTTATGATGGTTCTATTGGGAATAGATAAAGATGAAATGCAACATTTGGGTACTGGAAATGTTTAAAATACAGTGTTGCAAATACGCAAATTATAGAGGTTAGAATGCTATAAGAATATGAGTTTGAATAATCAAGTCTTTTGTGTTTTCTTGGAGATATATATTCAGATATATATACACAGACGTAAAATACTTTAAATTTTATGCGTTATTAAGTGCCTTATCCAGTTCTTTGGCTAAGAGGTCAAAAATGCAGTAAACTGTGCTTTATGTCTGCCTAGCTAGAAATCAGTAAAATAATAAAGAAACTTGCTATGGAAGCTTGAATTGTTGACAATTTTAATTATCAGATACAATAGTCTGCTCCTCCAGTCAGAGTGTTTGGAGCAGGCAGAGTAACAAAGGGAGTTGGCACCAGGTGGTTCCTTCCAAACCTTTTTCCAACTCTTCCATCCCACATCTTTGCACTGCTTGGGATATTCATGCTTCCATGCTCCCTCTCTCACGGACTGAAATAAGGTGTTGCTTATGCATGTTACTGAAGATTACCCTCTTGAATCTATTTTTAGAAGAGGGGAAGAATGAATTTATATAGAATATTTTAAACTTCAGTGAGAAAATGCTCCACTCACTGTGCATTTCCAGCTGTTTACCTTCTCTCAATATGCTATTAGATGGTCCTACTCCCAGTCAAGTTGAAAGGCAAGAATCTCATGATTTCTGATTTACAAAATGTTAACAACAACGTCCTCTAATAAATGAAATTTATTGATGATCAGCTTTTCCTCCTTGTCACACTACATTTTGGCCCAAATTCATAACAATTTTTGGCTTTAATATGAAATGTCAGCAACATCTCCAGCATCTGCCTTGTTCCTGTTATCTACTAATCCTATTTTGATAAATACCATTCCTGATGCTTTGTACATTTGTAGAATTTGTACATTTAGCCAGTGATGAAAGTTGTGCAACAATAACTTAGTTTCATGTGGAGTAGCTTAAATCAATTTGAGATAATAGTATGATTTGCTGATTAATTTACCAATTCACTCAGTGCTCATTTTGTATCAAATAAATAATATCCGACAATCACTCAAACACTGACTACATTTCTACTTAGCTCTGTTGATAAAGCAAGTGGATAAAACTACAAATTGTATTTGCTTATACAGGCATGGGGTCTGAAACTGGGGGGAAATAGTAGTGGAAATATAGCATCACCTGAATCTGCAGGAAAGAATGGTTGTCTCCCAGTACACTACAAAGTGAATCAGACATATGGAATTTTCATGGGAATTCTTAAGGGATTCTCCATATCTGCCTGGAGCTGGTGTAAATGCTAAACTGTTCTCATCTTCGGTAATGGCATTAGATGATGGAGAAAAGAAATATGGGGGGAGAGAAGAAAGGAGAACAGGTGGATGTTCCATGGCTGCTGCTCTTCTCCTACTGCATTTAATCCAATATAAAATAATCTCCTAGAATATCTTGGGTTGTGAGGCAGTTTGTGCCAATGGGAAGTCTCCTCCTATGCTGCCTACCCTCCCACCTACAGTTCTGACACTGCAAAGGGCTGGGTGATGGCCATGTAAGGTGCAGCACATGTCAGCACAAGAAAGCTGCAGAAGGACTTTTTTCCTAAGAATTATTTCTTTAAATACAATAATGCTGTAAACAGATCAGATATCATGCATGTGTTTACTGTGTATAAGCAAAGGATAAGGCTTAAATTTCTTTGGTGTGCACACTAAATACTTAAATGCTATTAATTTAGGAATCTGGGAGTGAAAGCCTAAGTTTTAAAAATAATGCTATTTTGGTTTGGTTTTGTTTTCCTGGCACTTTCAATCATTTATAAAAAGCACATGCAATGCCTATGTGATGGGGACATTATGCATATGGCTTTTGTATGCGACCATACTTAGAATGATTCATAGACACAGCTGCATTAGTGGCAGGTAGAGGTGGTCATTCTTCAGTACTGAGATCAGGATGGATTTCCTTGCAACGTGATCTCCTGCGTAAGTTTTCTGGTGACAGTATTGAGTTAATGAGCCTCAGCCTTTTCATCAAATGTAGTATAAGGAAAATACACTGTGAAGCTAAGATGAGGTGTTTTCAAGTACAGAGGCTTTATGGAGTTACACCTCTGGAGTGGACCTATGTATTTTATAGTACCTTCATTGATATTTCTTTTAGACACCTTGCTTAATAGGGAGAAGGATTTTTATTTTTTGCTGGAGAGCCTTGTTTTGCTTCTGCACTGTGTACTGAAGATTTCTGAGCTACACCTCTTCTTGTGTAAAATGAACAGGATTTTCTACAAGAGTGTAGTCGGAAGTTCACGCTGTTGAGATCCACTTTTCCAAGAAGTACCGACTATGGGTGATACTTACATTACCTCTGCAACTTTTGAGACTGACACTTAGTTAATCCTTCAGCCTTTTTCCAAAATATTCTGGGACTTCCAGTTTATTTTTGTAGCTGAAGATCAGTACCAACATATACATGTTATGCTTCAGACCCATCAGAAAGATTTGAATAATCAGTATTTTAAATAATCTGGAGAGGTGATATGCATAAACGTCAACTAAGGGAAAGACCTTGCTTGCTTGGATTCTGTGAAGTGAGGTGTCGTGGTTTGAGGCTCCCAAAACTCACACAATCGCTCTCTCACTCACTTCCCCCTCTTTCTTCCCCAGTCCCGGGGAGATGGGAAAGAGAATTAAAAGAATGCAACTCCCACAGGTTGAGATAAGAACAGTTTAGTAAC
>JASSUY010043789.1:0-32699 GCA_032466535.1 Forpus xanthops | reverse complement strand
ATGTCCTTTTTATGTTGAGGACACCAGAACTGCACACAATATTCCAAGTGAGGTCTCACGAGAGCAGAGTAGAGGGGAAGACTCTGAGAAGCCAAGACCAACCTAACACAATGGTATTGCCCTCAAAGAGGGAGCAGATCCTGCAGAGATGGATTTAAAAATGCCTGTAGGTGTTCTGGGGGGTTTCTCACCTGAACGCTTATTCAGGCTCCCTTGCAAAGAGCTGCCACAACCAGTGTGGTGGGTGCCTGAAACAGAAGATGAACATTGAGAGCTTGGAAGTCTTTTAGTGTCAGACCAGCAGCTCCCAGGCCATCCTGACCACTCTTTGGAGTTTCTCCCTTCCCAGACCTAGTTCTCTGTGATGCAGCTTCAACACAACTTGTAATGAACCCTGATACTGCCTCGCTGTGCTGTTTTAGCATTAGATACCCAGGTGACAATTTTGAGGGCAATTATATGTTGCAAGGAGCTGTGCATAGCTTATCCCATCTCCAAGAAACACGCACCATGGCTCCTCAAAGTCTGTAGCTGCTCACTTAAGCTGCTCAGCCATCTTCAGCTTAATCTCATCCCAGGGAGCATTGTATCACCTCACTAAAGAGTCTGTTGGCATAAAAATTATGTCCGACATTCCCCTTCTGCATTGCAGTAGCTTTAAAACTGCATAAGGTAGACAGGGGCAGTGGTTTGTGGCTGTGGGAACGTTATCCCTGGGGATGCTGAAGCAGTGGGGTGCCACTGGCTGGGGAGCTCACTCACATGCCCTCTGGTTTTCCCTGTTTTCCAGACCGGAGCTGCTGGCAGAGGGTGTGAAGGAGCCGGCGTCGGACAGCCCGGCAGCCAAAGGTAGGCTGCGAGACGCCCGGCAGCCGGGCCGTTAAGGACTAGGTAGGAGAGGAGTGAGAGTGTTTTTCTTCTCTTGCCTTCCCTCCCCACCTCGGTTTTTGGCTGGAAACCCCTGTTCTGTGCATCCCGTGTGGCAGCACCATGAGTCCTAATTCCTCTTTTGTCCCCTGTAACAGCCACTGGTGAGAGGGACTCAAGTGAGGTGCTGCTGGAGGATGCTGTGAAGAGGCAGGGCTTTCAAGGTGAGGGTGTGGAGACATCTTGGGGGGGTTGAGGCAGAGCCCTCATGGCTGTAGGGGCTGCATAGAGCAAATAGAAAGAGGTGGCTAAGAGGTGTTGAGGCTCAGTGTCTTGGCAGAGGACAAGGCAAGGATGGGAGGGAGGAGAAGAGGGGAAAGGAGAGGAGGGTATGTTGGGGTGAGAGGGTAGGAAGGACAGGCAACCAGAAGACAGGGCGGGCGGCCCGTAGGTCCAAGGAAGAAGCTCAGTGATGGTGCCCTAATTAACCAGCTTTGCTTATCTCACCATCTGACCTTGTGAGACACTTAATTAAGTTTCCAAGCCTCAGGATTTGCCTTTTCTGGGGCTTTTTCCACCTGGGTGATGTTTGTATAAACACTGATCCCACCATGGTGGCTCCACTGAAGGGAGAAGCAATGGTTAGAAGCCCTGGGCTGGGGAGCAAGCACTGCCCTGCTCGAATATCCCCTTTCCTTGGGCCGTCACAGCCTGCAAGGGCTTGCAGGGAGGGACAGGGGCTTTTCACAGGCTTGGGCTTTTCAGAGAGGCTTTGGAGTGTAATTTATTCTAACGCCGGTAATTATCACAACTGAATCTTCGATTTCATGAGGCTTTTATTCTTAGCAAACAGGCAGAGAAAAAAAAAACACCCTATATTTCTGTTTAGATTATTTTTAAGGACTTTGAATGGCCCACTCCAGAGATTAGCTAATTGCAAGATAAGGACTTTCCTATAATTAGAAAATGGCATTACTTAAAAGTCACAGAGTGCCTTTTAATTTACCAGCAGAAGTCCATAATTGTTTCTTTATTTTACAGAAAATTATGATGCCAGGCTTTCCAGAATAGACATCGCTAACACGTTGCGGGAGCAAGTCCAGGACCTGTTCAATAAGAAATATGGTGAGAAACCAGGGGGGAGTTGTTCATGTTCTCCTCTTACCCCTTCTAATCTTTTCTCCCTGTCCCTTCCCTCTCCTCTCAGCTCTTCCTTGCCGGGTGCTTTCTCTCACCTCCCTATTGAGTGGCTGCACCTCAGAGGGAATGGTGGGTCTTGGAATTAGTGCTCTTTGCTGCATGTGCTTCGGGGAATCCATGATAGAGAGCACTGGAAGACAAGTTGATACCACTTCTCCTTTCCCTAGGGCATCTACCCAGCCTCTGCAGGGCACTCTGCAGCCTGCCTGCCCCAGCATCTTTATCAGGGACATGCTGTTATCCCCATTTTCTAGGCATGGGTGAGACTTGTGTGTTTCTCAGGTACCCACAAGACCAGTTACTTGCAACAAAATGTGTAGCCCTGTCCTGCAGCCAGACCTCAGAGAGGGAATGTGCCAATAGAGTTATCTCCAAAGAATGTCCCAAAGCATTGGGATGGAGCCAGAGCAGGGGCGGAAATGGCATCCCACGTGTTTACTGCTTACTTACTGCTCACTTCTCTCTTGCAGGTGAGGCCTTGGGGATTAAATACCCCGTGCAAGTGCCATACAAGAGGATCAAGAGCAATCCGGGGTCAGTGATTATAGAGGGGCTGCCCCCCGGGATCCCCTTCAGGAAGCCTTGCACCTTCGGCTCGCAGAACCTGGAGAGGATATTGGCTGTGGCTGATAAAATCAAGTTCACCGTGACAAGGTACATGGTGAGAGGTCAGATACACTGCCAAATAGGAAGGGGAGAGGAGGGAATAGCACCCTCACCATTGCCAGCCCCACTGGGTAGGGCTGTACACACTATAAACGCCTGCAGCCCCTAAGACAGCAAGTAAGTCAGCAGCTGTTTTGGCAGAACCCCACTGCCCATTTGTGACGCGGTCCTGTGGGTTCTACAGCCAGAAGGGATAGACACAAGGTGGAAGGGAAAAGCACTTGATCAGTGTTGGGGAAACAACTGGTTTTAAGAGTGACTCCATCAGCCTCTCACTAGGCCATGCTGCCTGTCTTGCCCACCAGGCATATGCTGCCCTGAGCACGGCCATAACAACCCTCTCCCTGCCCTGCCCTGTGCCACAGAAGGATGCTCGGTCTGAATGTTCTGGCTTCCAAGTGGCTTTTCATTTTAAATCTCCTTTTTCCCCTGTTTTTTTCACAGGCCTTTTCAAGGACTGATCCCCAAACCCGGTAAGAGATGATGCCTTTTTGTTTGAGCGATGCACACGATAACTGTTTAGTGGTGGTCAGGGAGTTGTGAGCTGTGGATGGTGAACAATAATTCAGCTGGAGGAAGGTTGACCTCACTTTCCTGGGCTTCCCATTTTGGTTTTGTTGGTGTTTGGTGCATTTACTGAAGTTCCCCCGACTGAAACAGCATCACACCTCGGTGCTGCTGCTGTTCCCTTGAAATGACAGCATTTTTCAGGAGCTAATGTAGGGCAGGGATCTGTGTGCTATATTTAAGAAAGCACCTGCTTTCTTAAGCATTTTCTTAAAATAAATTAATGTTGCAGTGAGCTGGCAGGTTCAGTGGCAAGGGAGAGTCGTAGGAAGGAGGTGGTCAACCACAAGGTCTGCACTGAGCTGCAGCAGTATGGCAGTATGGCAACGTAATCCCTCTCCAGCTTGTGGGCATCCCATGTGGAGATACACCAGGAGCAAAACAGGAGAGGAGAGGATGGGGTTTGCTCCATACCCAACTGCGGAAACCACTACCCAGAGACGTGTCTTCCCCTGTGCCTTGCTGCAGTAGCTCTGTGCCTTGCTTCTAGGCTGCCCAGCAAAGAGAGCTGTCATCAGAAATGTGGGTAAAAGCCTGCCACAGTTCTAAATGTCTGTAATTACAACTGTTGGAAGAGCACAGATGGATGCAAAAAATGTTGTCACTTTTATTGATGGCTTCCCATTTCCTTGGCCAGCTTCCATGGGGATGGCACAATTTAGGGAAGACAAATATGACAGAGAGGAAAACATTTATATGCCCTTATTTGGAACAGCAAAAAGGTGTTAGACACATGAGAGAGCCTTAACAAAAGGCAAAGCTGTCTGAGAGAATCAATCTAGGGCATGGTCCATGTGTTGACCCCCTGCATCCCTGTGTATGGCCCAGACAAGATGATGGGGAGGTCTCCTGGGACCTCTGTGGATTTTGGCCTGACATTTCCTATCTCTTGGTCCTGAGCAGCAAGGCAAGGCCTTAACAGAGCCCTCAGAAGTACAGAACTCTGCTTTTCCATTGAATTACATAGCTATAATACCAGAGCAAGCTGGGGATGTATCTGCTCCTCCAGCCGCATCTTGTCTTCTTGTCCCTCTGCCGTGATCGGTATAATTATGTTAAGAGAGGCTGATCTGACACAAATCACACATTAACAAAGGAGCACATCAGAAGGCAAATACTTCAACCTGCCAGCTGGCTGGGAAGCGCAGCCTGATAAATAGAGATGTAGAGGAAATTGATTTTCTTCTCAATGCATTTATTTTTTACCTCCTTCTCCAGCTGAATGCTCCCACCACAGCCAGGCCCATGCTAGCACAAACACACAGACAGATTTTATTCTGTGTATTGTGGTACCTGAGAGAGCTCAGGAGGAGGTTGCAGCATCCCTGCTGGGCTGAGTGCTTCGTGCCCTCTCCTTCCGCAGGGGTTTTAAATGAGAGTAGTCACAGGTGACTGCTTGACATCTCAATTTGTTATAGACTATTTCATATATTTGCTAAATCTTCAGAGACAATTCCAGGACTTATAATTATTTTCTATCACCAGAATGTCTCCTCAAGAAAAAAGCTGTTTGTATTTTGCCCCCCAAAAATCCCCATTGACAGCAATTAACCTCTCATCTGCTTTTCCTTACCATTACAGAGAAGAGGATGGTGGCAGCGCAGTGGTACATTCACTGCCTTGGCTTTGATCGCTTTTCATCTGCCTTAACAAAATTAATGATTTTCAAATAGCTACAGATCATTAAAAATTTAAATTTAAGAGTGTTCTTTCTACCTCAGACTTGTGTAGTAAAGTCTTGCCATGGAAAATGAAGAGCAGCAGCAGAAGTGCGTGCTTGGCATTAAGGCAAAATCAATGAAAATGACTTTTCGCAGAGGAGCGTTAAAATGAAAGCAGTAGTTACTCGCAAGCAGGCTGGAATTGCATAGGTGCCTAAAAGCTGGAAAGCCCAGGAGATGACTGTGCATACAAGGGAAGTTATGGGTTTTGTGGATTATTTTGGCCAGCATGCAGTTTAAGGGAAAAGGGAAATTTAATATCGCTTTGATGCGATTTTTGGTTGCCTTTAGGTTAAATTACAGGTTTCCTTTGCTTTAAACAAGTTGTGCACCTCCTGCATTGCAAAGAGCATCCCAGATAACTGCAGAACTGCAGGGGACCATCCTGCTCCTCTCTCTTTTGGGGACACCCATTTTGTAAGCATGACAGAAACAGCTAAAAGGAGTTCAGTATAATCTGAGCACCTCACATGCTTTTTTCTCAAGGTAATCGTAATTTCTCTCTTGATGGTGTCTCACCTCAATGGGTCACAATGGCCAGGGGTGAGGCTGCCAGCACAGAGGTGAATGGGGGTCTGCAGGGATGCTGTTTGCAGAAGGAAGTGGGCTTTTGGGGCAGGGAATGAGGCTGGATTTTGGTAAACTAAAGCTAGTTGTGCTCTCCAGTGCCTGGAGGTCAGTGGCTGTAGCCCCCTTGTGTAATACAGATTTGGAGTCTTTCAAAGGTCGGACGATGGCAGTGGGTCACCAGTACCTCTGCCAGAACTTCACTGGCGTCTCCCCCGTGGCTTTAACCCAGGATCACAACCCTCCTGGCACCCAGAGAACTTCCTTTTGATTCCCAGTTACTTTTCTCCCCATCACTGGTCTCTGCTTTGCAGAAGAGATCTTCAAAACCCCTTTTTGAAAGCAGAATGATCTTCCAGCATTAATCCAGAAGTAAGCAAGGAGGGGTGAAGCTCCAGCGCTATAAACACAGCACTTTTCTTCTTTCCTGAGGCACAGCGATACAAAACAGGCTTAATTTGAGCCTTTGAAAAAAAATAAAATCAAGCATAAGTAATGTAGCACACACACAAAAAAAATCTTCCTGTATATTAATTTTTATGTGCTTTGATTGAAAATGCACACCAGCTCCATCTGTCCTATTCCCCGAGCTCCCTACCACCCTGATAGATTATTTCCCATACTCCAATTAACAAAGTAGGGCAGGCAGTGTTCTTTAATTAAAAAAAAACACACATGCAGGCATCCTTTTTAGATGTATATTTTTTTTTTAATCACAAGAGCACAATCCTCAAGACTTTGATGAGTTGTGCCTTGCCTTAGAAACTCCTAGCAAGACAAGAAAACAGGGAAGGGCTCGGTGGGGCGGTGATGGGAGTTGAGTGCATCTTGGTCCATCATCACATTGGTTTTTGAAGTCCCTGCTCCCCTCCCTTCATCCCTGAGCCCCAATGTTTAACCCCTGTGGGAGCATCCAGGTTATTTTTTCTTCTGATCCACCTTCCTGTTATTGGGGTGAATGAATTCTTTAGTGTACAGCTGGTCAGTGTTCCTAGTCTGAAGGTAAAGATTCAAGCAGGTAGTGTGAATGGCTTCAAAGGCCTTTTAGAAGCATCTTTGTGATTCCAAGCACCTTTCTCTTTGGCTATTTTTTGTCTCCTTTTCCCTTTCGCTTGTGTGAGTAGCATCTGATAAGAACACAAGACCATCGCCCCAGCTCATCCCAGCCCTCGTGTTTGCTTTGCTCTTGCTTCCACCCTGCTCCCTGCCAGCCTCATATCCTATTGTGTTCTTCAGAGACCCCAAATCCCCCATTTTTCAGGGTTCTCAGCACATGGCAAGCTGGGTACCACTCTATCCCGGCTGAGGGATGTGCTCACTCCATACCTCACATTGTGGCTGGGAGCCTGGTGGTGCCTCCCATGGTTCAGGCTGAGCAGCATATTATGTGGGTTCCCAGGAGAAGAAATGTTAATTATCTTTCTTAAGCAGTACGATTTCATAACGGTGCCTTGAAACCTTCACCTCTGAGTTGCCGCTAACCAAATGAAAAGCTGGGCTGCCATTCCTCAAATGTTTCTGTTTCATGTTAGAAAGATGCTGCTGCGTGCTTCCATTCCTTGCTGCCTGCCCGTGCTTCTGCCTGCCTGCACTCTGCCTGCACTCCTGCCATGCTCTTGCCGGCATTCCTCCTTGATGGGAGCTATGCCAAGGACTTGTGCCTTCTAGGCTTGGACTCTTGGCTTTGCTAGCATGACCCATCTGCAGCTCTTCCCCTTTTCACTGTGTATTAACCTGAACATTTTGTGCAGTGGTGCTGCCTGTAAGGTGTCACACAGCAAAGTGGGGGACCAGGCAATGTGCAGCATCGCTTATTTTCTGTCTGGGTCCTGCTGAAGCCACCAGCCACTTAGAGCAAGATTTGCGTGCCTACAGCCCAGCAGTGCAGGGTCTGGCTCAGAGCCCCAGCTCACCATGGGCTGCATGAAACTTCAGTGCCTGCAGCTGCCTCGTGCAAACCCCTGTTTGCAGCAAGAGCAAGAGGCAGCAATAGCCTCCCTGCTGAGCCCCTTCCTCACCCCAGTGCTGTCACCCATAGCCCCCATCCTCCTTGCCAGCTTTGTCATAATGAGCCATTTCATTCCTCCTTTTGCCCATGATGCAAATCCTTGTCCTAGCCCCATTTCTGCTGCTTTTCCCCAGGAAATTCATCTCTTTTTGATATCACATCTCTTTGGAGTCGGTGGCGAGCGCCAGCCTTTCCTTAGGGATCCCTTTATCTCCCATTTTCCCTCATTGCTGCAGATTTGACACAATTTCCCTGTTTGCTTTTCATCTGCTTTAACCTCAGATAGTTTTTCTCCTCAGGCACTGGTGTGGCCATGCAGCACAACCACTGCTCCTTTGACAGGGACCATAAATGCTGCAATTCCCTGGGCACGTGTGGACCTCAGTCTGCTCAGGTGTAAAGTGTAGCTTGAGGGATGCTTGTGGGCTCAAGCACATCCCAAAACAGGTCCCTGGTGTAGGGTGGAGAGCCCAGCCTGCCCTCCCAGCTTACCAGGCAGTTTTTTAGCTACTGAAAGCATCTCTGTACCAAGGGGCCTCGAGACTGAAGGAGTTTATACTCTTAGGACAGTGTCATCCTGGGTTGTGCTTTTGTTTGTGACACAAAACAAAGCTGCAGCACTCATGGCTCTCTTTTTCTTTCTCTCTCCTTTTTTTTTGTGTTCTTTTAACTTGCACTGTAGCCCCTAGACGGATAACATCCTTGGAAAAAGCCTACGCTGCCTTGAATGGTACGTAGCTCAGTTGATGCATCGTAGATGGTAGCAGACAAGAAATGCACTTGCGTTTTAATATGGGAATGAAAGTGTCTTAAACCCCCAAATTTCAGGTATTGTTTCTTCCTCTCTGCTCTGTTTCCCAGTGATGCCAAGAACTGAGTGATGCAGGATTTGTTTAACAGTATTTCATTGTTGTTATTAATCCCCTCTGCATTTCTAAGCACTGTTGTTGTAGTGCCTGGGCATTGGTGCTGGTTCTGCTCCAGCCAGACCAACCTGCTGCATTATCCTCAGTTTATCCATGCATTCGATCAACTAATTTGTTAAAAAATCCACTTGCCATTCTCAAGGAGAGCTTGCAAAGATTTGGGTTGGAAGTTTTTTGCTTTGCTTTAATACCTACCCTGGGCCAGGGTTAGTGTGTAGTCGTGTAGGAGATTTGACATATATACTAATTTACAGGGGTAAAGCATAGCTTGCCTGCCTGTGTCTGTGTAAGGGCACATTGTAGCTCTGGCAGATCCAGCCTTAGTCCCATCAGCTGGGATTCTGGCCACGTGTCTAGATGGTAATTGCCTGCTCCTGCAAGTTTATAGCTCTGCTTTGAAAACATGCGTATGTTGAGCTAATTCTAACTGTATTTAATCCTGAGTTACTGTGGAATAGACTCAGCAGAGTCAGCAGATTTATTCTGGATTTACACAGGGATGTAATTGAATTGCACCCATTGAAACTGAAGTGGGGAAGGGGTGTGTGTTTATCTTCTGAAGATTCAGGGCCAGATCCTGACCACTGTAAGCAGCCTATCCCAGCTAGATGTTTCCTTGACATGACTGGGGTTGCCCAAAGAAGGGACCTGAGCTGCTTTCCTGGTTGGGATGTGTTGGGCAGTGGCTGTTTTCCTGATGAAATGGGCTACGTGCTGGATGTCGGGATAGCAGAAGGTTGCTACTCAGCTCGTTGGCCAGGTGGAAGACATGCATGGCCTAGAGCAGCACCTCGGGACGCTGGTGGTGAGACAGGCAGGAGGAAGGCTCCATCAGGTACCCTGCCCAGCGAGGTCAGGGCACTGCATGTGGCATCATGAACACAGACAGAACCATTATTTGTCCATGGGATACCTTGGATTTGGTTTTGTTGTGGTTTTATAAAGTCACTAGAAGAATAGGTGGTGGTTTGGATCTTGTTGTCAGGAACAGACACCTAAACTCTGTTTTTAATAATTACTAAATATGACTTGGTATTTCTGTAAGAAATGTTGAGCTCTAACAAGTCTTAGAATCATGGAATGGTTTGTGTTGGAAGAGACTTTAAAGCTCATCCCATTCCAACCCCCTGCCACAAGCAGGGACTCCTTCCACTAGAGCAGGTTGCTCCAAGCCCCATCCGACCTGGCTTTGAACACTGCCAGGGATGGGGCAGCCACAGCTTCTCTGGGCACCCTGTGACAGAGCCTCACAGGGAGGAACTTCCTAAGTTCTAATCTAAATCTACCCTCCTGTTGGAGTCATATTGGAAAAGAGCAAATGGTGCTTTAAAAATATGACCACGAGTGTGTAGGTGCCTGTGGAGTAGGGGCCCTTGCTTCAGGCACGTAGGATCCTGAAAAAATAAGTCAATCAGCTGGCTACTTCATGAAATTAAATATATATATATATATATATATAAAATAGCACAGAGCTGAAGCAGCAGCATGCATAAACCTGCTTGTGGGAAGGACTCAGCACATCTCAGGGGTGCCAGTGGCTTCCCTGAGTCGTTTACTTCCCACAGCAAGATGAAGTCAAAGTGGATAGAGATCCCTCTTGCCTGGAGCCTCCTGGGGATAAAGGGGCAGGTCCCCAGGAAGCAGTGCCACCAGCCGGATCCTCTCTGGCTTCTCTGTTATGCGTGCTCAGTTCCATGCTTTTCATGGGATTTATTTGTGTCCTTGGAAGGGAATTAGGGAGTTCTGCCCACCACAAGGTGGAAAAAACACCCCCTTGGGATCTCATTTCTTGCACTTGGGTCTCTCGGGGCACGAGCAGAAAGGAAAGAGCTGCTGCATTTTGCAGCCCCAGAGAACTAAACGAGTGAGAACACAGACTGTTGGTGTTTCTTTGTCTGCTACCATCTACACATCCACATGGGTGTGTATCCACAGCCCTGAAACTGAGCATCAATGACAAGGAAGTCACAGAGGGAGCCCACAGGGTTTGCCCTGCTAGCCTACCATGGCCTTGTGAGCAACACTACAAGGCAAGGTCTTGGTTCTTGGAACCAGGGCTCCTTGGCAACATTTATGTGATTTTTCTTCTGTTTTATTTATTATTCATTTATTGCTCCATCCTGTTCAAGCTGCTTTGTTGCCATTTCTGGTTTTGAAGCACAACTTGGCTGTGAGATTCTTTTGCAGAAGCTTCTCCTTTTTTCTTTTCATAGTCATATCCTGATAAAATTACTGTTGTCTAGGTGGAGAAGAGGCATTTTTGAGGCCATAACCTGTGGTAGCAGGGTGTGGAGATTGAAGGGTGCCAGGTTCAAAACAGCACCTTCAGTGGCGGGGTGGCAAGGCCAGATGTGATTTCTGCTGGGCTCTGTGCAGGCAGGGACTCACATCAGGTTTTCAGATTGTATTTAAAGCAAAACTGCATGCCATGTGTTTGCTTAGACCCAAAATCATGTGATTGTTCAAAATCAAATCAAGTAGCTGCAGACTCAGGGCAGAGGATGCTCAGATCCTTCATGCTGAGGTTTACAGGGCTGACCTTGGTGCTGTGAATAACCATCCTTGATTTCCATCCATGCCAGCCTGGGTGAAAATGCCTGCTTTGAGTGTGGTGAGGCTTGTGATGGTGATCCCTTCTTGCTGGGAGGGCACCCCACTGTGCCAGCCCTGTGCTGTGCACCCTGGCCAGCTTGGGGCTGGAGGGGTGACCCCAGAAAGGGGCAGATAAGGTTCATTCAGTTAGTGCTTTATGCCTGCAGAAGTGAGAAAGCATCAAAGGGGGCCAGTACTGACCCCAGTAATTCTTCCTGAAGCCTCCTGAGGATGCTGAATAGCCAGGAGAAATATCTCCAGACACATAGGCACATCATTTGAAATGAGAGAACAGAAGAGAAACTGTTCAGCACAATGAAGATAATTAAAAAAGCTAGTAAAGCCAAGCTGATTATATGGCATATTATAAAACAATGCTGTACTTAGGAGCCCAGCTATAAAAGTGCTATCTCATTCCTTGATATCACTTGTGGGAGCATTTGTGGCACTGAGGGCCTGAGTCTCCGTTGCTTTGCATATTTTGCAGTCGTTTACAGCACCACAAAGTGGATGTAAAATGCTCTCAGCCATGGCAGCACGTGGCAAGCGCAGATTTGGCAGCATTTTATAGCTGTTCTGCATGGCTCTAAAAGATGCAGCCACCTCTGAGTGCGGCAGAGGGACAGAGACATGGTCATGGGATGGGGTTTCCAGGGGCTCAGAGAGAAGCAGGGTGTGTTACTCCCTGTCCTTTTTGTGCTTTGCAGATGAGGACGATGCCAACAG
Source organism: Forpus xanthops (assembly GCA_032466535.1). Taxonomy (NCBI): domain Eukaryota; kingdom Metazoa; phylum Chordata; class Aves; order Psittaciformes; family Psittacidae; genus Forpus; species Forpus xanthops. The sequence continues at coordinate 20,859 of JASSUY010043789.1, read as the reverse complement.
GCTTGGGGAGAAGGTGATTCTCCGGGAGCAAGTGAAAGAGCTTTTCAATGAAAAATACGGTGAGCCTGCCTTCTCACGCATCACCAAGCCAGTCTGGTTTTGCTGACAGCAACCAGAGTTAAAATTAATTTGACTGAAGACCTCTATTTATAGGCTGGGCACACGGCAGCCTGCTGCAGCACAGGCTTCATTCCACTGCTTCACGTTACAGCCTGTCCCTAGAGACGTTCTGTGTCTCGCTCCCAACAAGTGGGACTGTGACCTTCCTGTTGACAGCTTATCCTCTGGCGAGGGTAGGGAGGATGGGAAAATACAGCCAAAGAGCAGGATTTGTGCAGTCTGATGTCAGTCCTGATGCTGTCCTGGGCTGGTGTGAGCCATGATGTGTGCACTGGGAGCAAGGCTGGAGCAGCAGTGAGCATGGCTGGGGAAAAGATTGCTGGAGCTGCAGTAGGAAAGGAGGTCAGGAGGCTGGAGAAGATCTGAAAATGCTGTTTGCAGGCTCCTTGTGCTGCCGAGCAAACTCCTCCTCCCTCCCATCACTGGGAAAAGGCACAGTGGGAATAGCAGCTGCATGGAGCCAGTCACAGGATGCCTGGTCCCGAGTGGTGTCACCATTTCATCCTTGTGGTACCACTGCTCATGGCTGTCCCCTCACTGCTGTTTGGGCAGAGCTGGTTAAGTGCTGGGGGTTATTTCTCTGTGTGTGACTCCCCAGGGCTGTGGAGCTGGGCCATGGCAGCTCAGTGGCACCCCAGTGCTTCAATGTGGTGTCTTGCCTTCCTCCTCAAATAAGTGCCTGAAGGAGAATAGCTCAAATGATAGCAAAGCAGCAGGGAATGCTATTTCCCTCCTTTCCCAAGTCTCCCCTTGTCAAGACTGCTCTCCCTGCCCACAGACTCTGTTTATTTCAGGGTGGTACTCATTACATGGGTTACGTGGGGGCAGATCTACCTTGCTGGAGATACCATTGTATGGGTGTAGCTTCCTGGGGAAGCTGCTGCCCGTGCTCGGAGCATTCCCATCCACCCTGGCTCAGCAGCACTCACCACATGTAGGGGCAGAGCCCACAGCAGATCCCTGTACTCCCATGGTCCTGGCACTGTTTATGGAGCACAGGATGCCAGGTGGCATCCAGGAGTGAACTCCCTGCAAAGAAAGCCAGAAATGTGGCCACGGGGCAGCTCAGGTTTGGGGACTGCAGAGATGCAAGGTGAGAGCAGGCTCTTACAATCAGGAATGTACAGAAGGGATGTTTGATGCTCCCTACCATGCAGAACTAAAGGAGTACCCAAAGAGGTGCATAGTAGGATTAAATTGTGCAGAATAAAGTAGTTTTAATGTAGCAGGGAATGGTTTCCCCATCCCTGGCAGTGCTCAAGGCCAGGTTAGATGAGGCTTGGAGCAACCTGGTCTAGTGGAATGTGTCCCTGTCCATGGCATGGGGGTGGAACTGGATGAGCTTTAAAGTCCCTTCCAACCCAAACCATCCTGTGATTCTATATTGTGGTATTTCACTTCCATAGGATATTGTGGAAGCCAAAGTGATTAAAAAAATGGGCAGGAGAGATGTGACGTGATGGTGAGCAATGGATCTGATCTCCACCCCAATGACCCCAAATCTGTTGCCAGCTGGAGGCAAGAAGAGATGGTCAAACCTCTCTCATTTGCCCTCTCCTGGCCTGTCTCCCACACTGCTGCTGCTGGCCCCGCTATGGGCTGATGGAAGCATGTTGGTGGGTGTGCTCTGGATGCAGGAGAAATGGGTGTCCAAGTGCCAGTGTTGTAAAACAGCCCACACCTGAGGCTCCTGGCAGGATCCTAAATGGAGACTAATGGAGCATGCAATAATTTCATCAGGCAGATGTGAAACAGCTGGGTAGGATGTGGCTGCAGCAAAGGTCAGGCATCACTGCAGCTATGGCTCCCAGAGTCCTCCCAAAGCTCTTTGTCCTTCGGTTGTTTGGATCCGGAGCCCTGTTGGGTAAAACTGGCATGTTATCCTCTGCTCTGCCATTACAGGAGAGGCTCTGGGCTTGAACCGGCCTGTCATGGTGCCCTATAAACTCATCAGGGACAGTCCTGACGCTGTGGAAGTTACTGGGTTGCCAGACGATATCCCTTTCAGAAACCCCAATACTTACGACATCCATCGGCTGGAGAAGATCCTGAAGGCACGGGAGAGCATCAGGATGGTGATTATAAACCAGCTCCAGTAAGTTCCCCCAGCTCTGCGACCGGGGAAGGTTTCTGTTTGTTAAACATTGCCCTTGCTTTTCCAGCCATGAGTGGGGTAAGTCACCACAGGGCCACCAGAGCACAGCCATGCCCCCTGGTACCCACGGACGACCTGCTGCATTCCCTGCTCCATTCCTTGCTCCATCCCCTGCTCTGTGGCCAGTATCCACTGTTCTGTGCTACAGGGAGATGCTTGGCCATGAGTGGGCACAGCAAAGCGTTAGTGGGGCTAGTTCTTGTGCAGTTTGAGCTGATGATGCTTGGAAGGGTCACAACATGTGGGCAGAGATTGGGATAGCTCAGAGACCCAGCTGAGTTATTCTAGGGTTTTTCCCTCTGAGGAGCAGTGGAGAGGCTCCATACCCCCCTTTGAACGGAGGGGTTGGAGGAGGCAGCTCAGGGTTGGGGTCTGGGGACAGGGGAGAAATAATAGCATCCACTCCCTCTCACCCCTTGTCTCTTACACAGGCCGTTTGCTGAAATCTGCACCGAGGCCAAACAAACAGGTAAGGGGAGGGCTAAGGAATAACTGTGGCTTTCCCTGCCCTGTGGCAGAGAGAGCATAAGGGCAAAGCAGTTATGGGGAGGTGAACCTCCCACATCCCCAGGGCAGGCTGGGGAAAAGATCCTGTCTGGAAAAAGAACAGGCAGGCCCAGCATCCATTCCAGAGCAACCCATCCTTTAGACAATTCCTCTTCTATGTGCTGTGGGGAGACTGGGTTGTTAGACTCCAAACTTCCAGCATATTCTAGAGGACATGATTATCCCTTTCCCATTAGCAATTTACTCACCATGAGCAATTTATTCACTAGTTAAAGCCCTTAATTTGAGCCATCATTTAGCAGTTGAGCTTCTAAGAAAACAAGGTTTCTGTGATCGCTGGGAATGAGTTTGTTTCTGTCCTATCCTCCCAAATAAATCTCAGCCAGTTTTAATCAAATGTATCAGAATTAGCAACCCCAGAGATAATTAGGATCTTATTAGTTTATGAAAATAGGTGGCTAGAGATGAGAGAGCTGGCAAGGAAGAGCTTGCCTACAATGTGATGTAACAAGAGCTGGACGAGACAGTTTATGTATGCAGATATATATGGGCGTATCGTACATTCAGATATATGCAGGCATATGATCACAGCTGGCACCTTCATGGCCCCAAAGCACTCAGCACAGACACAACTCTGTCAGCTATCAGGCTCTGTAACTGCTGGAGTTTGGGATTCACTTGTTTTGTGTATTTTCTTTGCCATTGCTGAGGAAAGATGGCAGCTCTATGCCAGGTCGTGAAGGCTCAGTCTGTATCACTGACAGTGGCATAACAGATCACCAAAGGGGGATGTTCAGTGGGAGACAAGATTGGAGCAGTGGGATGGGTCCCGCAATAGGGACCACTTTCAGGGCTCAGATACCTCATGCCTTCCCTCTCCTTCCAGAGAAAGACACCAGTGTTCCCAAAAGGAAGCGGAAGAGGATCTCCGAAGGGAACTCAGTATCTTCTTCTTCCTCATCTTCCTCTTCCTCCTCTTCCAATATGGAGTCTACGACATCAACAAATCAGATCTCACTTGTGGTAAAGCCTTCCAAATATTAGGGGGGTTACTGCCTACCTATCTTTCTGCTTCAGAATGCTGCTCTCTGCTCTCCTCGAACTGTCACCACCACCCTCCGCCTGACAGACACTATTAAGTGTGATGTAAAATGGCACAACCAAGTTTGGTGAAGGAGGGGACGCACCTTTGGGGCTGCCTTTGCCTGCTGGGTTTGGCTGGGGGAGGTCAGCAGAGCAAAGCACCCACCACCCCTCGGGGCTTTCCCACATCAATCCTGTGAATATAGGAAATGCAATAGGGAGATGCATCAAGTTGCTCCCCTCCGGGCTTGGCTTTGGTTGTGGATGATACCAAATACTTTTACAAAATATGGGTAATTTTTAAAAAAGAGACCCATGAAGTTAGAAGGTTTTGTTGTCCTGTTTGCTGGTGGTGTCTTGGTTTGGGGTTGGCTCTTTAATTTGGAAAGTGGGAACAACAGTCCATGTCGGAACATGTCAGAGAGTTGATGTATGCATGGTTTTGTGTTGTGTCCTAACAGAGACTTTTGCCTTCTTTTTCTCTCCCTCTCTTTCAGCAATGGCCCATGAACATGTACATGTTAGACTATGGTGGTCTAAACGTCCAGATCCCAGGACCTATTAACTATTAGACCTCAATACCGAATAAGAACCTCAAATGAAAGAATAAATAAATAAATGTAATTTATGTAAAAAGTGTATATTCCAATATGTATCAATGCCTTTTAGTTTTTCCAATGATTTTTACACTATATTCCTGCCATCAAGGCCTTTTTAAATAAAAATAAAAAGTGTTGCCTTGCTCTTAAAAGTACTTATTTTATTATGTATATTATTGATAAATAGCATTTATAAATAAGAGTAAGTGCAGGAGGGCACCCCTGGACAGCCCTTGCTGTGCTCTGGCTGCTCAATAAAACCCTTAATGTCAACACTGCTTGAAACCAAGAGGTTTGAAATGTTTTAATGCTTCATCTCATTTAGATTAAAGGTATAAAACTTTACCTACAGAGCTGCTGGAGGAGTGGTACCAAACTGCAGCAGTGACAGATGGAACCAGCCCTTGTGAGCATCAGAGACCTGTGTGCCGGAGTCATGCTGGCTCTGGAGCAGAAGCAGGTTTGAATTAAGCAGGAAGGAGGTTTCAGGCTCCCCAAGGAGCAAGATCCCTCCCAAGACCTCTCATGTCTGGCCTCCTGCCACCCCAGACTTGGAAAGGCACAGAAGTGATTTTGGTTGCCTGAGTTTAACCGGCTTCTGAACTAGGAAAATATTTCCATTTGATGAGTTTCTTCACTATTTATGATTTTCATAGAATCATGGAATAGTTTGTGTCTGAAGGGACCTTAAAGCTCACCCAGTTACAAGCCCCTGCCACAGGCAGGGACACCTTCCACTAGAGAAAGTTGCTCCAAGCCCCATCAAACTTGGCCTTTATTACTGCCAGGGATGGGACAGCCACGGGTTCTCTGGGCACCCTGTGTCAGGGCATCAGCACCCTCACAGGGAAGAACTTCTTTCTAATATCTAATCTAAATCTCCCGTCTCTTAGCTTAAAGAGGCTTTGATGCCTTTGCGAAGGTGGGAAACTCCCGCAGTAAAACAAACTGATCCTGCTGATGATCCACAGGTTCTGTATAGCTCTGGAGCAAGAGCTGTGAGCATCCAGGGGACTCGATGGCTCCTCCATATGCCCTGGGCCACTTCATCCTGTATAAAAAACAACCCAGTAAACTGAGGGATGTTTTAAATCCCTGCGATTTTAATTCCATTCCACTCCTGGAGTTTGGCAGCAGAAGCTAATGGTGCCAATCACTATTACTAACCACCACACTTATTTAACTTGTGCTTTGTGTCTGCTGAGAGCCATGCAGGGGCAAGACAAGGAAAGATGCTGGCTTGTGAGTAGCTAAATGCAGCCCAGCATCAGCCACCAGTGAAGTGGGATGCTCTGGGTCTTGTAGCTTTGTTATCATCCTGAGCAGCAGCGTGTGGTGTCAGTGCAGGGTGACTGCTGATAGGCATCCCTCTGGCCTTCAGGACATGTCATAACCTTTTCACAGAGCAAACCTGTTCCTGAAAGCAGTGGCTATGGTCTGCAGGAGGGTGGATGGTAGTGGACATAGGATTAAAATCACTTGTGGTATCTTTTCTGAGTGCAGTGCACTGCTTTATTTGTTTTTTGGGTTTTTGGTCTGCTCAGATCGTTGTCTTCTCAGGCAACGGGAGGGTTTTTATGGTGGGTAGGAGTGTTTCAAGGCAGCTGCAGTTTCATGGCTCTGAACTGGCACTTTCTGTGGAGTTAGATGTAGATGATCACATGAGATAATAAAAGCCTAAACAAATGTAGGAGCGGGCACAAAGGCAGCTGCTGAAAGAGGGCAAAGATCTGTATCTGTGACCCCAATTAGAAATACTGCTTGACATATGAGTGGTTGGCATCAAAATGTGATGCCTTTCATGTTTCTGCCTGATGCTCAGACCTGTGGCATCTGCCATTTGAAATGTGATCCAGAGGTAAAAATCCAATTTTCTCTTCCCAAACGTCTGAAAGGGGCTTATTCACAGATCAAACCCCACCAAGCAGGCATCTCCTAAGAGGGCACACTCATTATATTTTTACTTGACTCCTTTTTTTTGCTGTTAAAGAACTAAAGGTCTGACACCGTAACACTTATGGCTCTGTGTAGCTCAGTAATGAGTGGAGATGTCTGAGGCTGCCCTGGGTCTGCTGCTGACCCTGGCGTCCCATGAAGGGTGCAGGTCTGGAGCACTGTGTCCTGCACAAGGCCTAATTACTCAAGGCAGGGTGAAGGCAGGTGATGGAGATAAATCAGAGCATGAAAGCTGTGCTGTAGACTAATGGTTTAGTTCAGAGAGCTGAATGCAGTCATACAGGCTGCAAATGAAGGAGGGATGTTTCCCCACTCTGCCTCTCTCCTCTTTCCCAGCCAGCATCCCTAGTTAGAAAGATAGGGGCAGGGGAGGCTGGCCGTGCCAATACAGCATGGTCTGAGCCAAAGCTCCAGGGTCAGGTTTTCTTCCTAAGTTTCCTGATCCGTTCACTGGAGCTCTGCATCCCCCAGGTCCCGCTAGCTAAGGGACAGTTTGTACCTTGCCTCAAGCACTGTGGCTGCCTGGCACCTCCAGTATATCCCCAGGTTGGGTTTTGATGCTGCTGGGTTCTCCTAACAGATACAACTTTGGGAAAGAATAGCAGCAACTCCTGATGTAATTTCAAGGAGTTTCAGGGCCATAACATCCACTTCTCCTTTTCCATAGCTGGAGTGGGAAACTCTTGCTCTCAGTGCCTGTGTTTGCTTGTGACCCTTCCCACTCTGGAAAAATGACACATATTGCTTTATTACTGTTTTCCCTCATCTGTCATATTTGCAGCTTCCCTAATCTTGATCCTGCAGTTGCAGGATATTTTCATACCCAGTTTTTGTCTATAATGTGATTATCTGCTGAATAGAATCTGTTCCATTACAATTACACAAGTGAAGATGCAGATCTTAACGCTTGAGCCACGTTTCTCATTTATTACTTTTCAAAGACTTGAGGGGGAAGGGGGGGGGTGTTGTTTACGTGTTTACAAATCCAATAACAATCCTCATTAAGAGTTGCAAAACATGAAGCCATTTTGATCCCAGGCAGCTGGCAGCTAAATGAAGTTTAATTAAAGAATGAGAGCTTTGATTCCAATCATTTTTAAAAAATATAGTGCACCGAGATGCTGGAGAACAGCATAAACAGCATCTGTGCTTTTATTCAGAAGCATTTGCAAGGAAACACTTTGCAAACCCTTTCGGAGCAGTCACGGGTTGTGGGCTGCAGCTCAACGGGCTGGCACAGCAGGCTAGGTGAGTGTAGAAACCTCCTTTCCCTGGTGCTATGGCAAGGCTAGGAATCTAATCGTAGAATCCCAGACTGGTTTGTGTTGGAAGGGACCTTAAAGCTCATCCAGTTCCAACCCCCTGCCATGGGTAGGGACACCTTCCACTAGAGCAGCTTACTCCAAGCCCCTGTGTCCAACCTGGCCTTGAACACTGCCAGGAATGGGACAGCCACAGCTTCTCTGGGCACCGTGTGCCAGTGCCTCAGCACCCTTGCAAGGAAGAACTTCTTCCTAAGAGCTCATCTCAGTCTCCCCTCTAGCAGGTTAAAGCCATTCCCCCTTATCCCTACGTGTCCTTGTCAGAAGTCCCTCCTCAGCTTGGTGTAGCCAAGTGTGAGGTCTTGCTTCCTTCCTTGTCTGCTTTTTTATTGTATTTTTTAAGAGATCAGCTGATGCCAAAGACTTGATTTGAGATACAGTCGAGTTTCAGGCTGTTCCCAGCAGTCATTACACCCTCCAGGCAGTAACTGGCCCTTCCAGCAGCATGTGAAGCAGAATGCTTTGCATATACATAAAACTTGTGCTTTGCATCTCTGGGATTATTTTGTCTGGTTAATGGCTCAAACACTATTCAGTTTAAACTAGCAATCCTATTGATTAAAATTACCAGTTTAAACTATTGATTAATCAAATCCTACTGATTAGGCTTGCCTTATCCAGGGAAAGAAATCCACTGATGTGCCTGTGCCATTGGGCAGCAGTGAGGCTGGAGGCTCCAGGGTCAATCAGGGGGTGGAGTTGCAGTGCTGTAATTCATGAAGAAACTGCCAGCAGAGTATCAAAGTCTTTTGTTAAATGAATTATCTGTCTCAGGTTAACAGGCCCACGGGGTATAAAGGCAGACTGATGTAGCTGAATTGAACTGGCACACTGTCATGCAAAGATTAACATCTTTTCATGAGGAGTTTTTTTGAGGGGTGATATTTAAGTTTAATGAATCTCTGTGAACCATCATTAAAGTTATTTATTATTGTTTTCCTCAAGAAAATTATGAAATGGGCAGTCACAGAAGGGACGGGTCAAATCCCCAGCAACATCATTTGGGTTACTAAAATGGTTTCATAGTCCCCAAGGTAAGAGGAGATGCAGTGGTGCAGCACGTCGCTCTGCCTTGTTCTGCTAATGGCAGATGGTGGCAAAGAAGACTGATGGGCATTTCCCCTGGTAGCAGCTGGGTGGTCACAGGAGGGTTACTAGGCTCCTCATCAACCTGCCTATTGAAACCTCTCTGACAAGGGCCTGGGCAGGAGCTTTTTAACGGAAAGGGAAGGAGGGGAAGGGTGTTGGGAGTGGTTCATCAAGAACCAGAGAAGTATCTGTGCAGCTTTGTGGCAAGGGATGCCATGAAAGTTTGGGTGGGCTCAAAGGGAGGCTGGAGAAAACTTGGAAGCAAGATCTGTTGAGGGCTACCACACTGGCAAACCACATCACATATGGGAACCTCCCCAAAATAGCTGGGGTCTGGGTAAGTACTCGGGGAAAGTACTTTTTTGCCTATGCTTGTCCTGGTCCCTCTTCAGACCCCCTGTGCACAGCCACAGTAATGTCCATCTGCACCATGACCCAGCCCCAAAGCCTGAGCAAGCATGGTCATGCCCATGTAAAACAGGGGAAGTGCTCTGGGTGGGAGGCATGTTTGGCTTGCTAACTTGGAAACCTCCAGTTTTAAGATAGACCCTAGCAGTGCTTGTGTCAGTCTATGGAGAACTGAATGCAGGCTCAAGGTCTTATGAAGGATTACAAAATCCTCAGGAAATAGGTGCATCTGACTTGTCTATGGGAATGAGCTTCCTCGCAGTTGCTTTACTGATATTAATGGCTCACTTTAAGCTGCTGTTTATGCTGCTGATGTCTGCATCATTAAATCTGTCTTCTGTTGCAACCCAGACAAAAAAAGACTCACTTCTTCATGCACAAACATTGATAGACCTGCATGTGGAAAAATTGGAGATAAGGATGCAATAGGCTGGTTATGTTTGGAAGCACTAATAAATCTGCAGGCATGTAAGTGATTGTGACAACTGACTGTGTTCAGCCAAAAACAAATAAGATCACCCAGTGTTTGCCTCAGGAAGCCTCTGCAGAGGATGGCACGGATGTGTGGAAATGCTCCTGCGCAGCGTGCTTGCTTGTGCCAGTGCTACCAGGCACCTCCCCAGGAGCATCACCTCTCTGGGAAGGATGGTGATGGATGCAGACAAACACACTCTTCCTTGGTGATGAATGCTGAATGGTTAGCTTGCACAAACCCCACGCAGCTCTAGGTGAGGAAAACTGCATCTGGCTTTGACTTCTTACCACTAAGATGATCAGGGAAGAGCACTCCTGCACCCCAGACTCCCTGCTAAGAATACCGGCCTTTTTGCTGCTCAGATTTAAACTCATCACCACCACTTTCAGGTGGTTTTTGGCCCTTTGGGAGAAGTCGTGCTTTACGCTGGAGAGGTAAGTTGGGGTGACAGGTTTAAAGCAGCTGCATTACTAACCCTAGGAAATGATCCCCATCAGCATCCCCATCAGGAGATGATCATTCCGCCATCTAGCCTGCTTGATGCTCCTTGATGCCATGGTTCCGAGCCACTGCCTATAGAGCTCATACAGGCAGGATTATATTAAGGGAAGGGATGGGCAGTGTGGAGGAAGATCAGACTGGGACCATAGCTAGAACACAGGCAATTCCCTACAATGTTTATTGGTTTTCTTGAAATCTCCTTACTTGTGTAGTTCAGCTGCCAATGAAATTGTTCTGTAATGTAAAGCAAAATTGCTCCCAAGGTCCTTTCTTCTAGAAACACAGATTGAGTAGAAATGTCTGTCTTCTTTTATTGCAAACAAGTTGTCATGGGTTCAGCAGCAGCAGTCATTTCTGTCCTTCGTAGTAGGTGGTGCAGTACTGTGGTTTTGATTTTTGGCTTGGAACAGCGCTGATAACACCAGTGTTTATAGTTATGGCTTAGAATGTTTAGGCTGGCAGAGGACTTTCTGATCCTCATGCTCTGCCAGGGAGGAGGGGAAGCTGGGAGGAAGCAGAAACAGGACATCTGACCCAAACTGACCAAAGAGGTATTCCATACTGCAGCATGTCATGCTCAGGATGTAAAACGGAGAGCAGAGACCCAGAAGGGTGAGTGGGGACACTGCGTGGTTGGGCTTGGTATCAAGTGAGGGGGGTGCACTGCTTTGTGGCGCTGGGTGAGTGATTGTATTCTTTTCCCTTGTATTTCTCTTGTCATTATTATTGGTGGTAGCAGCAGTGGTTTGTTACACCATAGGTACTAAACTGTTCTTATCTCAACCTGTGGGATTTGCATTCTTTCAATTCTCCTTCCCATTCCCCAGGGACTGGGGGAAGAAAGAGGGGGGAGTGAGTGAGAGAGCAACTGTGAGTTTGAGAGCCTTAAACCATGACACAAGTACAAGAATCCCTTTTCGGTCTTTGATGCTGTGGGCATTCGTACCAAATACAAAGGTGCCCAAACTGCTGGTCTGTTTATCAACAGTTTGATCTAGGCTCCATGACTGCACTGGCAAAGATTTCTTAGTGAGGAGCATGAAGGGGGAAGAAGAACTCAAACCAAAATTAAAGAACCGCAAACCCTCTCTAGGATGATAAAGCATCACTGGCAAACTTCCTCCTAATGGCAAAAAAATAAATAATTAAAGTTTATTTAGGGGATTGGCTGAACATTTGAGGCACTAGCACTGCTGGCTTCTGAAGATCTGTTTCATGTTTGGTCCTCTGCCCATTGTGCTGCTCAAGGCTCTCTACAGGGCTGGAGTGGGCATGGGATCATGTGCTTGCTTGTCTCCCACTCTGCCATCTTGTGCACACTCATCTCAGCTTTCATTTTATAAACACTTGAGCCCTGGCTGGGAGAGAAGTTTGGGAAGCAGGAGCTGATGCGGCAGTGTCAGTAGGAGCCTGCAAGAGCAGCGATGGTTTTGAGATACGAATAATTACTCTGCAGCCACGGATAACATTCATGTCCACATTAACTACTGCGCTCATTGAAGCATCTTACAGCATGGATTTGCTGGGATTTTTAAAGTGGCAGCTTCTTTGTGCTGTAAGTAGTTATGTTTAGGTGCCTCTATGACCTATTGCTAGCACTTGCAGGTTTGGATAGTGTGTCATTTAGAGTTGTTTTTATTCCTGATCCTTGGAAAAATGCTTATTTACTGTCCCTGTAACCTCTCAGAAAATACTGAATTACATTTAAATGCTTCCTTCCTCTTTTAAAGAGTTGCAGCACACAAGCCAATGCAGAATTCCTGCCTGCTCTTTATATTGTCATTAAAAATAACGGTGCTAGAAAGCTCTTAATTTAAGATCATCACTTTGGGGAGATACGGAAGGGAGAGCTAAGATATTCTAGTAAACATTCCTTGCTAAACTTCCCAGAACTTCCTGAACTGAGGGCAGAGGAGTAAATGACAGAGGAAAACAGTGCCTGTGCTTTTACTAGCCAAATATTTGTACTGCCTGTGTGTTCACCAGCCTTATCATGCACACCATGTTCAAAGGAAAAATACAGCATGTCCTTGTTTACTATTTGACAGAGAAAAAAATGTAGTGAAAGAAAACTGCAGAGGAATCTAGACAACTGGAGCAAAGGAAAATTGGTAAAGGAGCGTGAAATAAGCTTATCTGGAGCCATGTGCTGGAAAAATGTGAATCACTGTAGTATTGTGCTGGTCTGTCATCAAGACTGTGCTCTGACACAAAGAGTATGTTGCTGTTCCTGGGCTGTACCGGGGCTACATTGTTCTGGGAATTGCATTTAAAAGAAATAATGTGGGAGAAGGAAAGAGATGATATCTACGTATGAAAGGAATGGCACACAGCAGAGAACTCTGAACCCTGAACTCTCAGGGTCTCATAGATTTACCTGTAGCTTCCAGACTGTAATCTGACTTTACACAAAATGTTGGGTGGAAGTTGTCAAGCATATTCAGATTCACACATAGAAACTTCAAGGGCAATTTGACTGAACCCCTCTGAATATGTATGAACACATAGCTTGAGGTTAAACCTGTAACTTCATCCACATAGTGAAGCAAAGCCTGATAAAGACAGGCTAATGTTTGTGAGTGCTAAAGAGAATAGTGCATGTTTCTGGGAATGAAATAGGGTAATTCCCCAAACTAAAAATAAATAGTAAATAATAAGAATAATAAAATAATGTGTATTGGTCTCAATTTCTTTTCATAAGACGACTGTGAACTCAAAATAGAATTTCTCTTTTAGTTGTTGATGATAAAAATACCTCTGGCTCCCTTGTTTAAAACGAAATGTTTTGCTTGTTTTGTAGTCTTGTCAAAATCTCATTCGATCTGTAGTTGAAGGCCAGCTGGTTAACTAGTAGAGGGAAAAGCAAAGTGATACAAAATCCTTTAAACCAAGGAATTTAGCTCAAAATATTTTCTGCCAGAATACTAGTTCTTGAATTTAAAATCTAGAAAGAATATAAAGATTAACTGGTCAGATGTTATAGACAAATACGTTCAGGAATCTGCTGATAAAAACCCCACAGAGGCTGCATATTACACTGGATGTCTTTTCCAGAAGGAAGTTCCTGAATTTCCAGTCTCTAAACTGATGGAGATTTTTTTGTGGTTCGTGGTAATGTGTTACAGTTGTTAAATTACTCTAGCTACTAAAAACATACAAGTTATTTCTAGTCTGAGCTTTGATTTACAACAGCCAGCGAATGTCTCCAATGGATTTAGAAGCCTTAAGGAACTAATTTTTCTGTTAAGTCATCTTGCAACCACACTGGGCAAACATTATTCCACATAAAGTGTGACTACAGTTAACTCTCTGCATTTAACTCCTAAACTTCATGTAGCTCCATAGCTCATGTGGCTGGATCTGGTGGTAGAGAGTGTGAGATGTGTAAATATGATCCGTGTCAATAAAAAGACTAATACAGAATTAAATTATTTATTCCTTGTATGACCAAAGCTGTATGTATTTTTTTGCTGTTTTAAAGCATTGTTGTATCTTTTTGAACATTGCTGTATTTGGCCACGGGCTTCCTGGGGGAAGGTCCTGTGGACCTTGGGGGAATGAACTGCAAATGTTCCTTTTTGTTATTTATCTGTGAGACACAACAGATAAGCTAAGGACCGATGATGAGACGCAACAGACATGCTAAAGACTGGTGAGGAGCGATTGGGGGGGGGGGGGGGAGAACCAGCAAGGCAAGAGAAGAAGGTGAAAAGTTTAACCCTGAAAGTCTGTGAGGTTACTGAGGAAGACTCTTTACTTCATCCCGAGACCTCTGCCCGAGACCACCAGGAGGCAGTGCACATGCGGGAGGGACTTGTGGAACTCAATATAAACCGAGAAGATGTGTTAAGAGGTGTGAGTGTTGGTGGAGAGGAGACTCCCCGCGCACCCAGCGCTGTTTGCTTATCTCTATTCAATACAATAAAAAAACCCTGCAAAGTGAGTCATTTATCACAAGAGGGATACAGAAGAGTGGGAAGCATCCTGTCCCAGAGAAATACCAAATTTCCACCGTTTGGAGGACCCATGTGGTAGCAACAATGGTCTTAGCAGCAGGAAGCAACTGCCACGTAGGACTCTCAAAATAAATCTTGATGTGATGTCGTGTAACCAAAAGGCATCTTCCCTGCCACCATGAGCAGTCAGTGCCCGTTGGACAACAGTCTGGCCACAGCCTCCAAATGATGTCCTGCCAATGAGCTTCCACTTCTTATACAGGTAAAATTCCCCGTCTTCCTAGAAGGATTTAATTGAGTAACTTACAGACAGGGTATACCATGACATGTAAATCTGCCAGTATGGGCTGAGCTTGCAGTAAGGGTAGAAGATTGTGGAATGGTCTAAGTTGGAGGGGACATTAAAGCTCATTCAGTTCCAACCCCTGCCAAGGGCAGGGACACCTTCCAGTAGAGCAGGTTGCTCCAAGCCCCAGTGTCCAACCCGGCCTTAAACACTCCCAGGGATGGGGCAGCCACATCTTCTCTGGGCACCAGCGCCTCAGCACCTCACAGGGAAGAGCTTTTTTCTAATGTCTAACCTCAATCTCCCCTCTGTCAGGTTAAAGCCATGCTAAATAGCAAAGGGAGCTGACATATTGATTTAGGAGAGTTGCGGCTGCTTAGAAAGATCTGGTGTCCCCTGAGCTAAAGTCCTTCACCAGAGGTCAGATCTTTTCCTGCAAAAGGAGCCACCCAAGTGCCCCAGGGTAAAATGTGGATTAGGTAAAGGTGGTGACAAAAGGGAGTGGTGGCCTTTGTCTTTTGAGGTTTTGGGAATGTTTTGTTTTTGTTTTGTTGTGATCTTGTTAGTTTGGTTGCTCTTTGCTGTTGCTTTTGATAGGTCATTGCAGAATGCTTCAGGCTCCTTTCCCACAGTGTAAACAATGAGAACAGTTAATGTCCAGCTAAATACTGGCAAAGAACCACCAAGAGCCATAACATCTTGCTGTGGGGTACTGGTCAATGTTTGTGGATGGGTGTTTTGCACAAAGATGATGTGGAAATTGCTAAAGCATCTCCTGCAGAGCCCTTTCGCAGCAGTTTCTGAGCTTTATTCCCTAGCTTGATTTATTACTATTTATTGCAAATCGGAGGAAGCTGAATGCTTTCAACTGAGCACTCTTCAGTTGTCTTAAAAAATCAGAATTACTTGAAACCGTAGTGTTTGGTAGTTACTCTTGACAAGCTCTAAACAGTTAATGTTTCAAAAATGCCATAAGGAGTTTTATTGCATCCTAACAGTGCTATAATCACTATAAACAAATGTTGGATTTATGAAAATGGTGTGATTTTAAAACTAGCTGTGTTTTGCTTTGGAACAAGGTTTGAAACACAACATTTCCTTTTGAATGTGAACCTGTCCACATTGCACCTAAATTCAGAGGAACAGTGAATTCAGCTGAAACATTTGCCTGGATATACCAAGGAAAACAAGTCTTGTAGATGGTACCCGCTATACGGAGCACCTTTGTTAAACTTAAGTTTTATTAAGTATTTGAGGGTGCTGAGGCACCGGCACAGGGTGCCCACAGAAGCTGCATCTGCCCCATCCCTGACAGTGTTCGGGACCAGGTTGGACAGGGCTGGCGGCAACCTGCTCCAGTGGAAGGTGTCCTTACCCGCGGCAGAGGCCAGAGCTGGGCGAGCTTTAAAACCCCTTCCCACACAAATCCCTGTCGCTCTTTTAACGATAAAGGCCCTCAGGCCACGCACCACCCGCCAGGCCCACCGCCACCACCGCAGTGCATGCCGGGAGCTCAGTCAGCTTCCCGCCCCTCGGCCCGGTCCCGCCGCTGCCGTCGGACTGCGTCTCCCGGCGTGCCTCGCGCGGGACGCGCCTGCGGGGCCGGAACTCCTCGGACAAAAACCTCCCCGCTTCAGTTCCGCTGCGTTCTGCAGAGCGGTGCTGGGCTCGGCCCGAGACCGCGAGAGGGAAGAAGGGGGCCGTGTGGCGGCCGGGCCCATCGCCGTCCCCGTGTGCCGGATCCCCGGCTCCAGCCATCAAGACTGCACGCCCGGCGGCGGGTGAGTGGGAGGGCGGGAGCGGGCCCCGCCAGTATGGGACGGAAGGAGAACGGGACCGTTATCCCGCGGGTCGCTGAGGGGAGGCCTCCCCGTCCTTCAGCGCGGTGGGGTCGCGTCCCCCGTGGGGCTCCGGCTGTGCGGGTGGGAAAGGGTGGGGTGCGCTGTGCAAAGGGCTCTGTGGGTTCTCCCACGCACCTTCCTGAGGGGCGGCGGCGGGGCCTGCGCCGGGATCCCACGCCCGCCCAGGCCGAGAAGCGGCGCCTTATGCACCTTGGTGCCGGGCACTCCACCAGGGACGGAGAGGGCGCATGTCCGCCTGGGAGCGAGAGAAAGGACCTGCATGGAGCTCCTCCCTTGTGTGAGCCGCTGCCCGAGCGCTGGGGAGGGGGTGCCGGGCAGCTCAGGTGAGGAAGTCCTGCAGTTACATGCCACCGGTAGGAGGGTTTTATTGACTCGTTTGTGTTGAAAGCGAAAGATCTTTAGGGCTTGTTTTCCCCCTTCTGTATACAAGGCACCCAAGTCGTACCCCAGATGTGGTTGCTGTGCACAGAGCCCGCTGTCAGGGGGAGCAGGTTGCCTGAGGGGAATCGGAATCAAGTCGATTGGAAAAGACATTTAAGATCATCAAGTCCAACCTTTACCCTGTAACTGCCAGGGTCACCACTAAGCCACGTTGTTGAGGGCCTCATCTACACAGTTCATGAACCCTTCCAGGGATAGTGAGTCCCTGGGCAGCCTGTTCCAATGCCTGACCACCCTTTTGTTGAAAGCGTTTTTCTTAATATCCAGTCTGAAGGGCAGGAGTGCTCGGCAGAGTGACCCACAATGGCTCCTTGAGGCTGGATTCATGGTGGGTTTATGTGCAGCAATGTGTCTGTTCCAAAGGACCTCCCTACCCAGCAGCAAAGAGTTGTTACAGAAGCCTGTTAACGTGATGTTTAAGGGAGGTCAGTGTAAAGTCATACACCAGTCTGGATGTGTAACATGATCCGCCTGTCTTGGATTAATGACAGAGTTTATAATTACCATGTTTTGGGTATCGTCTGTTGTGTTTTCAGTTCTTTAATTGCAGGCTTAGTGTATAACTTGCTCAAGAGAAACATCGGCATGGTGACTGTTTAATGAATGCAGTCACCCCCTTGTAATGTAAGCGAATTGTGTAGCTGAGTTGTCAGTGCCTGTGAATCTTTGGGTTAAGAGCTCACAATAAGGAGCAACTCTGTGACTCTGCTTATAAACATGCATAATTTTTTTTTCTGCTTGCCTAACTTGAGCTCTGCGATTAAAATAACAACCCCCTATGAAACGTACTAAAGAATAAGCAGAAGTAAAGGCTTATAAATCCATTAGGTATATTAGATGGTATAAAAGTTTGCCCCCCCCCCCATGGACTGGTAAGAGGCTACAGTCAGTGGTTTGTCTTATCCATCGGCACATGAGAACCTTTTCATAGAAGTTTGATTAAAACTCATGTTCCTCCGTAAGACTGAGTTTGTCATTGTCCTGGTTTTGGCTGGGATAGTATTAATTTTCTTCCTAGTAGCTGGCTTAGTGCTCTGTTTTGGTTTTAGCCTGAGAACAATGCTGATAATACACCTGTGGTTTGGTTGTTGCTCAGCATTGCTTATCCTAATCAAGGACTTTCCAGTCTCTCATGCCCTGCCAGTGAGGAGAAACATAAGAAAGCAGGAGAGAGCATGGCCAGGATGCCTGACCTGAACTAGCCAAAGGGATATTCCGTACCATAGGACATCATGCCCAGTATGTAAATTGGGGAAGTTGGACAGGAGGGCTGATCGCTTCCAAGCGACAGGCTAGGCATCAGTCAGCAGGTAGTGAGCAGTTTATTCCTTTCTTTCTCTCTCTCCTTATTTTCTGTAATTATTATTGTTATATCTTCAATTATTAAACTCTTCTTTTCTCAGCCCTTAGGTTTTTACTTTTTTTTTCTGATTCTCTTCCCCATTCCATTGGGGAATGGGGGAAAGTGAGTGAGTGGCTCTGTGGTACTTAGTTGCCAGCTGGTCTTAAACCATGACAGCAATTTTCTGACAAAAAGTTACCAACACATTCCCAAAATCTTGCTTATGGAATTATTATATTATTGATTAGAAGAGTCATTTCTGGTCTGAGATCCTGGATGAAGAGAGACTTCTAATAGGATTGACAGAAATGCTTTAATTCTTAGAAGAACATGTATAACAATATTCCATGAAAATCACTGTTCAGGTTTGTTTGGTTAAGTGCAATAATAGGAACAAGGGAGAGGATGCAGAATGAATTGACCAAATAGAGGAGCCTGATTACTGCTGTACAATGGTGGGGTAATGAGGTTCACAGGTTTCCCAGGGTGGCCTGATGCATGCTATGCTGAGCAGGAGCACACCAGTGTGCGCACAGGATGGTTCACTGCATGAAGCTACTGTACAAGATGTATGCTTCAGTCAGTATATAGCTATCATCTGGATGATTCTTTCTCAAGGCGTTTGAACACAAATGGATATTCATTGCCAGTTTTGCGCTTTTTGGAAACTCCAGAGAAATTAAAGGAGTTTTGTTTGCTCTTAAATCAATTTTGACCCCTTTGATCCTTGTGACTATTGCAATATGACAGAGAGATCCAAAGGACCAGCTCGCACTGGCAAGGATGACAATTTCTCATTCTGGAAAATGTACCAACATCAATTCATTATATTTAAATAAATACAAATGGAGTTCAGACTAACTCACTTCTCAGATATTATGTGTAAGTCTTGATAGGCAGGAACTAAAGTAATTGTTACTCAACGTGATTGTCATGTTGACTAAGTAAATGTAAATACACTGGTAAAGACAAATTATTGGATGGTCAGGACTGCTGTGATTAATATTTTGTTTACATGCTTTCACTGTAATTTACAAATGCCTTGGTGCTGCGGTAGGACACTGCATACTTAAACACTCCAAAACTCAGTGATTTGTTCCCCAGGTCTGTCTGGCTTCAATGCAGCAATGGTTTTACACTAATGGTTTCTTAACAACTCCAGACTGGGTAGTAAGTTCACTTTATATAGTTGCCTTGTGAGGTACATAGTTGTCCTGGGTTCAGCAGTATTAGTCATTTTTTTTTCTCCTTTTTAGTAGCTGGTACAGTGCTGTGGTTTTGACTGTCAGCCTGGGAACAGTGCTGATAACACCAATGTTTTCAGTTGCTGCCCACTAATGTTTGCTCTGACCAAGGACTTCCTGAGTCTCATGTTCTGCCAGGGAGGAGGGGAAGCCAGAAGGAAGCAGAGACAGGACAACTGACCCAAACTGACCAAAGAGGTATTCCATACCACAGCACATCATGCCCACTCTATAAACTGGGGGCAGTTACTCAGAAGGGCTAGATCACTGCTGGGTCGGGCTGGGTGGATCGGATGGTTGGTGAGCAGCTGTATTCTGTTCCCTTGTTATTTCCCTTATCATTATTATTATTGGTGGCAGCAGCAGTGGTTTGTGTTATAGCTTAGTTACTGGATTGTTCTTATCTCAACCTGTGGTAGTTGCATTCTTTAGATTCTCCTCCTCATCCTTTCAGGAGCTGGGGAGAGGAAGTGGGGGAGTGAGCGAATGGCTGCATGGCTGACTGAGCTTAAACCACGACAATAGTTAAATACTGCATTTTCATATATATCAGGTTTCATAATTATATGATGGTTAATATTGGATTCTACCATGAAAATCAAATTTAAGTATCTCTTTGCAAACATACAGACTTATTGATGAGAGAAACCAGGTGCTTCTAAAATAAGAGTTGCTGTACTAGTGTTTTACTTTTTTAATGTCTATGAAGAGTAGCAGGGCTGCATCTAGGCTCACTCAAAGTCATCAGTACAGTGCTGAGTATCAGAAAACTACCTACAAAAATGGGAATTAATTATTACTTGTTTTAGTGGAGGAGTCTCAGAGCTGTGTAATGAGCATTCCCAGCAAAGTGATGCTGGTTCTGTGCTGTCCCCGTGCTCTCTTGTGTGTTGAGCACTGGGTGTTTTGCCTCACAGCTTTTTTTGTTAGAGCCCTTTTTTCTCTTTCCTGATGGCTTTTGATTGCTGACCTTCTGCATGGCTGCCTGTGAAGGTAAGAAAATAAAGCAAGCTTAAGTCAGTGAGCACTAGTAGGGATCTGGGGCAGTGTGTCACTTTACAGCAAGATCGTATTGCCAGGTTGTGTGCTTCTGCAAACCCTTTCATTGACTGGAGTGGGATGTGCTGTCCTAAGTAGTTGCTGGTGCGTTTTGTTGGGGTAAGCCCTAATGGAGGGCACTTGGTGCTGCATCTTGATGTTGCTGCTGTGAGTTAAATCCATGTGGTGGCAGCTGGATTGAAATGGTGACATTGAAATGTCCCAGCTGCTGTCTTTAATGTGTCACTGTTGCTGCACTTGGAATGGTATGGTGTGTTGTAGTGATTTAAGCCCAGCTGGTGACTCAGTACCATGCAGCCATTCGCTCACTCCCCCCACTTCCTCACCCCCACTCCTGGAGGGATGGGGAGGAGAATCTAAAGAATGCAACTACCACAGGTTGAGATAAGAACAGTCCAGTAACTAAGCTATAACACAAACCACTGCTGCTGCCACCAATAATAATAATGATAAG
>JASSUY010043786.1:6964-18676 GCA_032466535.1 Forpus xanthops | reverse complement strand
GCACCCTCACAGGGAAGAGCTTCTGCCTGAGAGCTCATCTCAGTCTCCCCTCTGGCAGTTAAAGCCATTCCCCTTGTTCTGTCCCTCCATCCCTTGTCCAAAACCCCTCTCCAGGTTTCCTGTAGCCCCTTTAGGCACTGGAGCTGCTCTCAGGTCTCCCCTTAAGGCTTCTCTTCTCCAGGCCAAACCAGCCCAGCTCTCATGGCTTCAGTGCAAGTCCTCAATCCTTTAGGTAATGCACATTGGTTTTGGAGCAGGGAGGACTATCTTGGGGTACAGTTGATGGTTTCTGGTTCCAGTCATCTGCTCAAAGGAGATTGAGAATCGGTTCCACTTTATTGTAAATATGTTATATTAGCATGGCATTTCAGCAGATGGTTCAGCAACAGCATAGTTGTGAGCCATTAAACGGAAGCTGCTTTTACCACCCTGAAATGTGCTGTCTCTTGACTTAGAACCCTGAAAAATGTGGCTACATCTGTCAGAGGGGAGGTTGAGATGACCTCTTAGGCAAAAGTTCTTCCCTGTGAGGGTGCTGAGGCGCTGGCACAGGGTGCCCAGAGAAGCTGTGGCTGCCCCATTCCTTGGCAGTGCTCAAGGCCAGGTTGGACACAGGGCTTGGAGCAAGTTGCTCTATGGAAGGTGTCCCTGCCCGTGGCAGGGTTGGAGCTGGAGGAGCTTTAAGCTCCTTTCAGTACAAACCAGTCTGGGATGATCTTATGACCCCTGTTCAGTACCTCTTGCAGAGGCTGCCGCTCACCTTGTCTGTGAGTGTTCTGGCTGGTGAGGTAGTGAATCCCTTTAGTTCAGAGATGGAAAAGGTGATTAGAGGATGCCCTGACAATTTTATGTCATTGCCATCTGTCTGTCCTGCTGTGTTGTCCCTCCTGGACTTCCAAGGTGCTGGAAGCTACTACTTCTACAGCAAGTGTGGCAGAAAGCAAAGCATGACAGCATCACCCTTTGGAAACCTGTAAGCTCATACAGATTCACTTTGGTTGTTCCTTCACTTTGTTGCTCCTGCTGTGGTGTGATAACCTCTGACAGGAGTGTGAAGCAGATAGCAGGTAAGCCCCCCCAGGGAAAATCATTGCCTCACATCCTTCTGTGTTCCCCTGAATCATAGCTTGGTTTTAGTCCTTTAAAGTACCAGCTGCTGCTCTTGTTAGAGTTGCAGTTGAAATCCCTTTCTGTTTAGGGCTTTTCGCTAGTATTTACAATATGAAAAATGCCCTCAGGTGATACAGTGACTTAGAAAGACTGCAGTTTGCTTCTCTTCCCACTGCAGATGTAGAGAGCCATGTTGCAAACCAAATGTCTGAAAGATCCACATGAACACTGTCCCCTGTGCAATTCTGTGCATCATCTGCTTCCATTTTCCAGTCTTTTCCTGATGCAGGGATACAGGTAGAGTGATACAGGGCTGACTCAGCTGCATTAAAACCCAGCCTGTGGCTCTTTCAGTTAGACACTTTGATGAGGCAGCTTCACCAGACGAAACCAAACCTTTACCCAGTGTTGTTCTCAGAAGCAGCAGCAGGGAAAGGGAAGTGGGCAAATAAGCAGTTTTTCAGGGCTACCTGCAAATCTCAAACCTTGGGGTTATGAGACAAGTTGGGGTGGAAAGGACCTCAGGAGGTCTCTGGTTCAACCTTTGCTCGCAGCAGGGTCTGCTCTGAGGTTTGACCACCTTGCTTGGGGCTGTCTCTAGTCTGGGCTTCCACACCTCCAAGCAGAGACTGGGCAGCCTGTTGTAATGCTTGGCTGCCCTCATGGAGGTCAAAGTTGTCTCTATAAACTCATAAGTGGAATCAAATCTAGGAAGGGAATGGCCAAGCCAAAACACCTATGCTGTGGTGCTTTCAGGGCTTAGATGGACATGTTTAGTTGAAACATTGCACTTGATCTTTGTCTTCTACAAGGATTTCTTCCTTCAACCAAACTGCACTAAAGTAAAAATTCCATGTGTACAAAGGCTTTCATTCTGTGAGCAGAGGGCATAGAGGTTGCTTTAGGTTTTGGCTGTAGAAGTGTTCACATGTAAAACTATTAAAGATGGGGCAAGTGATTTTTTTCTTTGCTTCAGTATGTGGCTATTTCTTTCCCAAAGTAAAAGTGAGGCACAGCATTCCCTGACACATGGATGATTTTGATGTGGAGCGCAGGGAGAGGGGGACAGGCTGGAGCTCTGAGCTTTGCACTGCAATCCCTCTATATGAGAAGGGACATGTGCCCCCTTGAGAGAAGGGTATTTTCCCCCATTTTAACTAGATGTTTTCTCCTGAGCAACACTTAGTTTTGCTCACTGAAGAGTCTGTTAAATGGCTGCCACTTACTCAGGCGTGGATTTTAGATGCTGTTCTTTTAGCTGAGGACTCCTGTTCTTGGTTTGAACTGCAGGGTTAGTGCATGAACCATCTGTGTTCAAAACTTCACTCTTTGAATAGTGTTCATGTGATTGTATATCTGCATTTGGGGAGATAAATGCGAGTTCTTAAGAGCAGAATGCATACTGCTACTTGCAGATTGACGGTTTACATTTAGTCTGCTTAGTGAAATGTAGCTTTAGTGATGCTGACACCCCATACATGAATATTTGCAGGGTTATTACAAGTTTTCTGTGGCTAAAACAAGGCACTGCCACCCAGGAGTTAACTTTGATATTTTCCTGCAACACAGTTCAAAAGACCTGAATGTCTACTTGATGAATTTGGCAGGGTTATTGCTCTTAATATAGACAATATTCAGGTTTAGTTCTAAACTATTCTCTGTAACACTTAAAAGAGCTATTAAAGATACATCCTGTTCAAATGTAATCAGTTATATTTGTCTTGTAGAGGCTGCAGATACTGGTAATTTTGAGATGTTTCATTATGAATTGATTATATTAAACAGCATAAGCGATGTTGGCAAATACAGGAGTAGTTTTGTGGGTAGGAGTGAAGCTTTATCATGTCCTGACAGTTCAGGTGGTTCTATGCCTGCTGTAGGTGAAATGTAAAGGGGAAAACTCAGTGCATTGCTTCCGCGGCCTTCATGTTTTGGATTATTCCATTCTAGGCCCAGCAGCTCTGAAGCTATGAATAAACAGGAATCTCTCCTTCCAGAATGTGGAAATGGCATTGCCTGGAAGTCCACCCCTGTTCTGAAGTAGTGGGTTCAAAAATACACTGTGCAAAAGTGATGTCTCCAGAACTGTTAGCATTAAATAAGCCTATCATGATGGCAACCCAGCTTTACTTTTACCATATAGCTTCCATCACAGAATACAGTAATAAAGACATCCAAAAGCCCAGTGAGTTTTTGTTGTTGGAGTAACACTGCAGATGTCTGCTGGGTTCATCCCTAGACACTCCAAAGGTGTCTGGAAAAGGCTGACAGACTTCGATCCCATCTATTCCTGTATCCACACACTGGAGAATGTGTTGGATAGGATCTTGGTCCCTGACCTTTTGAAAACACCTACTCTGCATGTCTTTCCTGAGACTCCTCAAAATACACATGGAATAAAACCAGTGACATACTCTTTTAGTGTCACCCAAGCCTGCTGTATTTCTGCTCAGTGTTTTTTTTCTCTTCACCATCAAGTTTATGTTCTTCCTATCTCAGAACTGGCATGTCCTTCCTGTTCATCTGGAGCATTAACAATGTGCTCAGTGGTGTGGCCATGCAGCAGGATTCCATCAGTCCCTTGAGTTTTTCCATGGATTACGAGTTAATGCGTGATTTTTCATTCTTTTAAACCCACAACAAATGGCCACTGTTATCTTTTCTGAGAATAGAATCAAATGCGTAGAACAATTGGATTGTGTCAGCCCGGATATTGTAAGTATCCCATAGTTTTTTTTTCTCCTGGGCCTTGGATGCCATTCTATAGTAGCAGCTCTTTGTTTCCATGAGTGCCCTTGAGGCAAAAAAAAGTGCTTTGTACTTACTTCTCTGTGAATTGCTGCAGCAGCAAATGAAAAGCCACTGAAGTACAAGGGGTATCCTTTTCACAGGAATTCCTGTTATCCTGACATACCATAGCTTAGGACTTAAGATCTGATGGCACCAACATAGCCATATGATCTTTAGTGACTGCCAGGGAATTCTCATAAGCAGATGCCCTCAAAGTCATCTGTCCTGCCCTGTCCAGAGTCATGATCACTTGGAGCATGAAAATAGGACTGAATAATGGGCCATTGCAGGAATTGTCTCAACTCTTTAATCATAAGATGCTCTTTCACCTCATGTGCAGTGCTGCCAGACTGCCACTGGAAGGGTTACTCCTGTCTCCTGCCACAACTCCACACTCATCCTCTGGGCTGTTTGCAGCATAACTGGTGACTGCAGAGGCACAGGCTGAAGCTCTTTGGCTCGCTCATAGGGTGAGGACTAGGGCTAGTTTTCTCTGAGATTGGTTTGCTGAACCAGCACATGCTGCAGCTTCCTCGTTGCTGGACCTGGCACGAGCGGCAGGAGCATATGGAGTGGTGGGAAGAGGTCAGACACTACTTTTGGCAGCAGCTGGCCATTAATATAGATGAGATGTAACATAACACTGCATCTTCCTAGGAGTAGAAGGCAGAGGGTGATGGACATTGCATCACTTAGACTAGAAACATGAAAGGCAGAGATGGTAATCCAGATTAGGTAGTTATGGTAGGCAGAGTTTAGGAGAAAAGTATAGAGCCCCAGAGGCTGTTCTAAAAGCTGGCCGTGGAGTCTGTGGCTAAGAATGAACTAGAACTTCCCAAAAGATAGATGAATTCTGTGAGGTAGCTTGAAATGGACTTAATGTTTCTGGAGGTGATTGGGTTTTGCAAATTATCTGCTTTGGGGGTTGTATTTGTCCCATTTATGTACTGGGGTTGTACTGGTTATATACTTGGACTTGTTCAAAAGTCCTGGGGGTCATTCTGAGCTCCATTGGCACTGCAGTGTTTTAGCCAACAGTGTTGAAGCTGGGAAGGAAGTGATTGCTTCTGCAGTACTTAGCCTGTAGGCCAGGCTGTGTGCTTGCCTGAGCTCTAATGCCTTCTCCACACTATTCCTGAGTACTGAAAGCTGAACTTTGTTTCTTAAAGTGATTTGTATGAGATTGTTTTTTTCCCCGTTTTAGTGTCTACTCTCAACAGGAAAGTGCTTCACTGCAGTAGGCTCCATTGGAGCCTCCTATACTGGAGGGTTTAGATACAGAGTTGTTGAAGCTGAAGTTATCTGGAATCAAGACCAACCCATTGCTCAGAGCTGGGACAGCTCAAGCAGGTTGCCTGGGACCATTGCCAGTCTGGTTTTGAATGCCTCCAGTGCAGACACCACAACCTCTCGGGGCAATGTGTTCCCATGTTTCATCTCTCTTTGAGAGAAAAAAGCTTTTCCTTATGTTTAAATGTATTCCAGTTTGTGCCTGTTGACTCTTGTCCCTGGATGCCATTGGGAAGAGATGGGCTCAGTCTCCTGTACAGCCCTCCATCAGATACTGAGCATGGGTCAGACCCTCCTGAGCCATCTCTTCTCCAGGAACAGCCGTGGCTCTCTGAGCCTTTCCTTTGTCAGATGATCCAGTCCCTTAGCCCTTGGAGCTGAGCCTTTCAGCCAGTTTTCCATGCACATCCCTGCTTGTCCAGGCTTACTTCATCAGTCTGTGAAGGTGGGATGGGAGATGGCATGGAAACCCTTGCTGAAGGTAAGACAAGTGGCATCCCCTGTGCTCCCTTCACCCACCATGCCAAGTCTTCTCATCAGGGAGGGCTTTTGGGCTGGTCAGTCATGAGTTCCCTTTTGTAAATCCATGCTGACTGCTCCCATCACCTCCTTGTCCTCATTCATGTTTGCTCCATCACTTGGCTGACGCTGTCTCTGTCCTTGTCTTTGGAGATGGGAATTATGCTGTTGCCATCCTGAAAACTTGTAAAGGGTGATAGAAGGCTCAAGTGAGACTGAAACGGGCTCCAACATTTATATATTTCTACACAGATCACACAAAAATCTATGCACCTAAACCCATACAAGGTATATCTGAATCCAGAGGATGCTGCACTGCTGCAGGGCAGAGGTTAAGAGCAGACCCTGTTCTGCTTGCTGAGGATTCCAACCTGCTTTTCTTAATCGAGGTGGGGAGTTCCTTGATCCCCCTTACACAAGGCTCATGGTCCAGGAGGCCTCCTACAAGTCTTTCTGGCTGTTGGCAGATCCTTAACAGTGTCTGAAAGCCATGATGTGCCTTTGGGGTTGGGGTTGCTATCCTTAATTCACAGTGGAGTGAGCACTCCCTTTCCCTCAGAAGCCCTACCCAATCTGGTATTCCTGGAATCCCAGGGTCCCCTTTTAACAAGGAGCTGACCTCGTACAGTAGTGTCAGCATAGTTTGCATCCAAGTGCTGTCTCATCATAGAATCCCAGCCTGGTTTGTGTTGGAAAGGAGCTTAAAGCTCATCCAGTTCCAACCCGTGTCACATGCAGGGACACCTTCCATAGAGCAGCTTGCTCCAAGCCCGTGTCCAACCTGGCTTTCAACACTGCCAGGGATGGGGCAGCCACAGCTTCCCTGGGCACCCTGTGCCAGTGCCTCAGCACCCTCACAGGGAACAGCTTCTGCTTAGGATCCAACTTGAACTTCCCCTGTTTCAGTTTGGACCCATTCCCCCTTGTCCTGTCACTGCAGTCGCTGATGAAGAGGGACTTGTGCGTTGTAGACTCTTACTAAATAATAACCAGACATGTAAGTGGCTTTTGGTCATTGATTCCTAAGGAGGAGTATTTCTTCTCACCTTGTAGAGATGCTAATAGAAAAGAACTTTATAATTACAGAGTTTTTTTAACTTCTAGTTTTTACTTCATTACACATCTAGGCCGGCAGTTCTGGGGGGAAGCTGCTTGTGCCTCATGAGATGAAGTCAAGGAGAAGGAAAACCTTGGAATAATAGCACAAGGTTTTACTTGACTATAAATTTCCCAGTTTCTAACGTAGTATCTTGCTTTAGTTTTGCATATACTTCAGGGTGTACAGCTCCAGCAATTCTAGTAGGAGCGCAACCAAGCCAGAGTATTACACATGCACAAAAGCACTTATCATGAATCTGGAAATTGAAGCTTTCCCAGTTGTTCCCTGGCCAAACCCAGGCATTTTTCCATGAAGACAGCATCACGTATTGTGTATTATTATTGCTTAGAATTTAACTGAGATACCGAACGCTATCTCGGTTTGCAGGAGGTGGCAGGGAAAAGGGCTCCTGCAGTTCTCCGAAGCCAGACTCAGCCTTCTGGCTTTGCCAAACCCACTTCAGTGGGGCTGTTCCTGAAAATAGCTGTGCCATTTGCTTGGATTTTCAAAACAAATGAGGGTTGCATGTCTGACATGCAAATCTCAGCCTGGGAGGCTGAAGACTGGTAAAGTTAGAAGCCAGGGAAAGCAGAAGCTCATGGAAGATGTTTGTTCAGATTATAAATGTGAAGTTACACAGCGTGGTAGGCCAAAGGGTGTCTCTGTTGCATAGAAATTGTTGTAGAAGTGTCTTTTTTCCCTGTATTGAAAAAATGCATGTTTGTTTTGTAATCTGTGATCGTATTCATTTGTGTTACAATGTACTTGGGAAGAAAGTCTTGCTTACAACGTCATTCGATTTTTCTCCCATCTGGGTTTTTAATCACAAGATTAAATGGCTTTTTCCTTTTGTTCTATGAGGAATTCTGATTGTCATTTGTAATTACCTCTTAAGTGTGCACCTTCATTTAAATAGGGCAGGGAATTTGTGTACTGTATAACGTGCTGTTTCAAATAGGAAGAATGATTTCTCTTAAACCGTGGTTCCAGTCAGTATAATCTGGCATATACCTTGTCTGTGGAAACGGGTATTTAATACATGGAATTAAAGCTGGATCTGTTGTAAACTAAACTATCGTTACTATTAGGCTCCATGTGTTGGCATAAAGGGAGAAACGAAAATGAGCAGAGATGGAGAGAAAGTAGCAGCATTGCCCTCTCTGGCCCCAGCACTTACTTATGCCATACTAAAGCTGACTATGGAATTGTAACACTGCTTTCAGAATGAACTGGTTTGCTTTATTTTATACCTTCATCAACTCAGTTATTGCATCACGAAAAGGGCGTTTCTCCCAGCTGTTGTTGCTGAAATCATGCAGCAGTATTGATACATACAGGATGAAATGGCTACTGCTTACCTCAAATTGCTTCAGCCTGTTTGTGGTGCTTTATTGGTAAATCCATCGCTTGCTGTGACTCACGTTGTATCAGATGACTTACTGGATTGCACTTGTACATGTTCAGTCTAGAACTAATCATCTCCTGTGTTCTCTTTTTTAGCCTTCTGTTGAGTCTTCAAGCCCAGGTAAATACTTTTAATGTTTCCTAAACTTCTAAGCATCCTTTAAAAATGAGTTTTGCTGATCTCCTCCTATTAGTAATCTAAGGATATCACTTGATGAATAGGTTGGTGGCCGTACCGGTTTCAGTAGTCACTATCTAGTAATCAACCTGAGTGTAAATTGTGACTAAGTGGAGGCTTTTTCCTGTCCACTTTGGTCTCACTGTACTTAGGGTTATTTATTTCCAAGCTTTTTGGCATCCTACTGTGGAAAAGCTTTCCAGTAGTTACTTTAGCTGGACTGCTCTTGTCCCTTGAGCTATTCCTTCTTGCAGAGAAGCAATCGATTGCTTTAAACACTTCAAACTACAAAGTATTATTAACCCTTATAGGCAAGCTCTCCCTCTTGCGCCCTTCACATGCAAGCTCTAAAAGCTTTGGAAAATGGAATTGAAGTTGTCCATGGAGACAAGTGGAAAAATGTTAGCAGGGCTGGAATTAGGAAGCAGATATTGCTGTGTTACATCTGCCAAACCATTCATCCATCCATTTAGTTTTCATCGTCACAAAATCCAACCAGACTTCTCTACAAAGAACCATGAAAAAACGCGGCATGGGGGAAAAATAACTAAGGATTCTGCAGCATAAATAAAATCTGCATAACTCAGAAGCTTACTTGAAGCTTAAAGTCTGGAAAAGTCATCAGACTGACTTTGTAGCTGCAAAACAAGAAAGGTTCCAGAGTATAAAGGAAACAACTGCCCTGAGTTTATATTTTATGAGTGTTTCTGCTCCCAGTAGAACTCTTGATTCAGGCAGGTTTATGATTATTTAGGCACTCTTCAGAACTTGAACATTTTACGAGCATTTAATTAGGGGCCTGCTGTCCAGATATGTAGGATTTTGAGATCTGGCTGTTAAACAGCATCTCCTGCTTCTTTTTCCCATGATCTACCACTCAAAGGGCAGCTTTTACTGTCCTCTGAGTAACAGCATTGGCTTTCCCCGAGTTAAACATTGGAGGGAATTTGAGGATATTTTAATTTCTGAGTATAATTTGAGTATTAAAACGTCACCAAAATAAAAAATAAACTCTGTGAGGCCATGATCTAACTAAAAACATTCTTTAAAATGTTTTCTATCAGGAGGTTCAGCAACATCCGATGACCATGAATTTGATCCATCAGCTGATATGCTGGTGCATGACTTTGATGATGAACGGACATTAGAAGAGGAGGAAATGATGGAAGGAGAAACAAACTTCAGTTCTGAAATAGAGGATCTTAACAGGGTAGGTAGCCTTAAGTAGTCATTAAACATAACCCCAGCCCACAGCCTCACACAAAATGTATACAGTTTTTTGACCCTTATATTTAGGATTTTAAAAGAAAAGATCAAAACGCCCCAAAATCACTAGTAGGTAAATAATATTGATGGGGGAAAGCAGCTGAACTAAACGTGAGGTTCTCAAAAGGTGGGAAAAGGAAACTGGTGCCTAAATACTTCATAACGTATAGCGCTGTGCTTGTTTGGTTTCTTTTTGCATACATGTGCTGCTATAGGACTTACATTTTAAAGCTAATGTAGCTTAAAGTAAGCTCTCAGGAAACTTCTGTATTCCAGTGTTATTTTCTAAAGCACTTGATTAGTGCAGATAGATGTTGATTTGTAAAAAATCTCCTAATCTTACATTTCTATTGCATATTTATACAATCATTTGTATAATGCTTTAGTGGAGCATAAGGGAGTATCTTCATTTTTAAGGTAGAGGAGATGGAGATACAGATGAAACGATTGGGTCAAAGCAAAAAGTTGTCAGCAGACCTAGGATCAGAACTCCTGATGTGTTTCTCACTATTAACTATTGTCAATAGTGAGAAATAAATCTTAAAACATGCGTCTCCTGAAATAATTGCATACAAGATTGATTTGGCATTTTGAGGTGATTTATGTATTGTCTTAAATCACTTCTCAGGCAGATGTAATAAATTACAAACTAGGCGCATTATAAGTACAAAGTAATTTAGATACTGTCTGTGGCCTCATCGGCTGAAAAGGCTTCCTGAACCTAAGATCATCAGTGCTTCTTCGATGCATATTTGATGTATATTCAGTATATTCAGTATAAATGATTATGTCAGTATGACTTTAATTTAGTGCATTTAATCTGCATTTCACATGTCAACGATAATTTCTTTCTGGCAATTTCAAGTTCGATATTAAATGGCAAACATTAAATAAATAGTTTGTGAATCTAAATTTGCTTCATTTAGATTAATTGAGAAATGGAGCTCCACACCTATGACGTGGTTTTCCCCTCATATTTTGTGAAAAGTCAACATCTGTTGTGTAATTCTGTCACCACATTACAGTGCATTGTTTATAACTGTATTACAGCCATCAGTTTATTCCCTCATATCCTTGTTCAAGTGTATGATTCCTTCCTGTGTCAGTTCTTATGAGATCAGGGCAGTGGGCAATGGTACAACAGATTCTCAGTGCTCCTATGCTGCCCTTCCCTATAGGATGCTCTTACAGACTAGCAGAGAATCTTGCTGTCACTTTGTATGTATGTTGCAGATAGGGCTTTCACTGAGGTTCACATGCTTCCATGTCAGTAGGATCTTGCAGAATCCTAGAATCCCAGATTTTTTTGGCTTGGAAGGGAGCAGGGACGCCTTCCACTAGAGCAGCTTGCTCCAAGTCCTGTGTCCAGCCTGGTCTTGAACACTGCCAGGGATGGGACAGCCACAGCTTCTCTGGGCACCCTGTGTCAGGGCCTCAGCACCCTCACAGGGAGGAGTTTTGCTAGTGAAGAATCTTGTTAGAGACCTGTGGTTTCCTCTGCTTGTGGGATGGGTAGCAGGCTGCACATCAGTGGTATGGGATTTTTTTTGTCATGGATGGAATGCCCTATGAACCTCAGAACTATTGTCAAGACAAGTGCTGTCCTGTCTTTTTCTTTCCCCCCCAAACATTTACATGTATTATTTCGGATTCCCCCCAGGCTATGAATGTGCCTGATTTACTAGTTCAGCTCCTTCAGAGATGACGTGGCAATCAGGTTTTGCAAAAGCATTTTTGAACCTTGGTGATTTCACTCCTGACTATCATAAGAATTGCACCTTCCTCTGAGGGTAAAGATCTTTTCTACTTACTGGTGAACAATGGTGAACCAGAAGTATCGGAATTCGTGGTTCTCAGTGATATTTCTTGAATGAAATCTGTCATGGGCAGGAAAGCTGTCTGTGAGGTGGTGCAGCAACTAACATTGATAGTGTGGCTTTAACCTGCCTCAGGGCAGACTGAGATGAGCTCTGGGGCAAAAGCTTTTCCCTGTGAGGGTGCTGAGCACTGGCACAGGGTGCCCAGAGAAGCTGTGGCTGCCCCATCCCTGCAGTGT
>JASSUY010043785.1:0-11116 GCA_032466535.1 Forpus xanthops | reverse complement strand
AGGACCTTGCACTTGTCATGGTTAAACTTCATGAGGTTGGCATCAGCCCACCTCACAAGTGTGTCAAGGTCCCTCTGAATGGCATTCCTTCCATCCAACGTATCAACTGAGCCAAAGAGCTTCATGTCATCAGCAAACTTACTGAGGGCTCACTCAATCCCACTGTCCATGTCACTGACAAAGATGTTGAACAAGAGCGGCCCCACACTAATCCCTGAGGGACACCACTTGTTACTGGCCTCCAGCTGGACATTGAACCATTGAGCACAACTGTTTGCATGTGGCCATCCAGCTAGTTCTTTATCCACCGAGTGGTCCACCTATCAAATTGATGAATCTCCAACTTAGAGACAAGGATGTCATGTAAGACAGTGTCAAACACTTTGAACAAGTCCAGATAGATGAGTCCACTTGTGTCAATCTGTTCCAGTGCCTCACCACCCTCACAGTAAAGATTTTTGTCTGTGTATCTAATTTAAATCTACCCTCTTTCAGTTTAAAACCATTTAAAGCCTTGTCTTATCCCTACATGCCCTTGTAAAAAGTCCTTTTCCAGCTTTCTTGCAGTCCCCTTTTAAGTATTGAAAGACCTTCCTGGAACCTTCTCTTCCCAGGCTAAACAAGCCCAAATCTCTCAGGTTTTCCTCAGAAGAGAGGTACTTCAACCCTCTGATCACCTCTGTGAACTCCTCTGGACTTGCTGCAGTAGCTTTATGTCCTCCTCATTTTGGGGACCCTAGAGCTGAACACAGGACTCCAGGTGAAGTCTCATAGTTTTTACAGTGTCCTGTTGAAAATACGTAAGAGTGAATAGCGTCACATTTTAGAAAGGGTATTATTTATAATCTTATGTTATCATTTTTTGTAACTAATAGATTCTAAAAGCTACGAGTTACCAAAACACTGTAAGTAGGAACACCCTTCAGGTGCTCATGAGATCATGTGAAATCAGAAGGATGCCCTGGCATCCTCTTCAGAATTGGAGATGCAAAATTAGTTACTCAGGCATCTCTCTGTGTGCATATGTATTTGCACTTTATTTTATTATCATAAAGACGGAATGACTCATTTATTGGTGTTTGGTCTTGTTACCTGTTTCTTGTTACTTTTTCTATTTGATCATATCTTGTCTAGTACTCCACCCTTGATCTTTTATTGTGACTTGAATTCCAAACCACTGTTTTTAAACTTAGGGGTACACAAAAAGGTAACAAAACATAATTAACTGCTGTACTGTTTAGATAATTAATGGATTTCTATTAAAGAGCTTGCAGGAATTTTGAGAAAAGCTCTTCCTCCTTTTATGCATGCAAAGCCAAATGATGCCACTATTTTATACTATTGAAGTAAGTGCAACAGTATTTTCCAAGAGCCGTTTGCACATCTGGAGGAGAGAAATTTGTGGACTGCTGCGGGAAACGTTCATATTTACAACATTTAAAAAAGATTACTTTTACCAAGGAAAACAAGGGTGTTCCAGATTACAAGTGCTTTGTCATAAAATGTATTTCTGTGACATTTGTTAAATAGCACAATGAACTGATGTAAGAAGGAAATCAAATAATTGGTTCTATACAGGAACTGCTTTCCACAGATAGAAAAGCATATCTATTTAATAGAAAATGAGTATTACTTTGACCAAGACCTTATCAGCTGTCTACAATGGTGTGGGACAAACTTGATCCAAGGATGTAGAAAATATTTGTTCTACCAAAAAAAAAAAAAAAAAACCCAAAAAACCCCACAACTTTCAAAAATGCATCTATGTAAAAATTTGTTTCCTCTTTACATCCTGGTACATAAGTTTATCAACCAAGAAAATGAGATCACATCTTATTCTGACAATCCATTATCAGTGAAGAAGAGCAAGTGTTTCTGTTGGTTTTGACAACTGGGGATAAGGGGATAATAATGCTTATAAGACTAGAAAAAAAGTCATTACCCAAAAAAGCTTCATATACCACTTCACTAGTTGTGCATCTTTGCACTGAAAAAACTCATTTGCACATGACTACTAGAACAATATCTTTCTAATGCAAATAGCATGCAATAAAGCTTCTGTTTTTTTGAAAAGTAAGCATTCACCCTTTTATAAAATAGTGTGTGCATTTTGGCTCTCTGGTCTAGATTCAGCTGTAACAATTATTTTTCTCTGCCTTAGTACCTGGTGTAGCGCTGTAGTTTTGACTTTAATCTGAGAAAGATGTTGATAATACACTGGTATTTTTATTGTTGCTCAGTAGCACTTACCCTGATCAAGGACTTTTCAGTCTTATGCTCTGCCAGGGAGAAGGAAAAGCCAGGAGGAAGCAGAGACAGGACACCTGACCCAAAGTAGCCAAAGGGATATTCCATAACACGGCATATCATGCACACTATATAAACTCGGCCCAGATTGCTGCTCGGGTTGAGCTGGGCATTGGTTGGCGTGGTGAGCAATTCTATTGTGCATCATTTGATTTTTTTTTCCTTCATCTTTCAGTCTTTTATTCTCTCCCCTTGTTATTTCCCTTATTATTGGTGGTAGTAGTAGTACATAAACCATAGCAGTATCACTTCTGTGTGCAGCAAGATCATTAGGCATATCCCCCTGGAAATTATGCTAAGGCACATGGAAAAGAAAGAGTTGATTGGTGGCAGTCAACATGGTGTCACTGAGGGCTAATAATGTGTGACAAATTTGGTGACCTTTTACAATGGGGTGACACCGTGATGGATAATGGAAGAGAGACTGACATCATTTAGCTGGACTTGTGCAAAGAATTTGAGGCTGTCCTGCATGGTATCTTTATCTCTAAAGTGGAGAGGTGCAGATTTGAGAGATGGACCACATGTTGCAAAAGGAATTGACTGGATGGTTACACTCAACAGTTGAGTTCAAAAGCTCAGTGTCCAAATGGAGATGACTGATGAGTGGTGCTTCTCAGAGCTCAGTATTGTGACAAGTGCTGTGTAGTATCTTTGTCAGACACATGGACAGTTGGATTGAATGAACCCTCAGCAAGTTTGCCAGTGACAGCAAGCTATGTGGCCTGGTCAACATGCTGGACAGAAGGAATACCGTCTAGAGGAACCTTGACAGGCTTGAGAGGTGGGCCAGTGCATGAAGTTTAACAAGGCCAAGTGCAAAGTCCTGCACCTGGGTTGTGGCAATTCCAAGCACTATAGGCTGGCAGAGAATGGATTGAGAGAAGCCCTGAGGAGAAAGTCTGTTGGCTGCTTCTCAAAGAGAAGCTCAACATGAGCTTCGCTCTCTGTGCATTGTAGCCCAGAAAGCCAACAGTATCCAGAGCTGCAACAAAAAGATCATAGCCAGCAGGTCAAGGGGGTCCACTCAAGCGGGACCCCACCTGCAGTACTGCCTTCAGCTCTAGGATCCCCAAAATAAGAATAACATAGACCTGTTGGAGCGAGTGCAGAGAAGGAGCACTATGATCAGAGCACCTTTCTTGTGAAGACAGGCTGAAAGAGTTGGACTTGTTCCACCTGAAGAAGAGAAAGATCCAGGGACAATTTATAGCAATGTTCCAGTACCTAGAGGAGCTTACGAGAAATCTGAGACTTTTACAGGGGCATGTAGTGATACAACAAGGGGGAATGGTTTTAAACAAAAAGGGGAGATTTAGATTAAACATTAGTAAACGTTCTTTCCTGTGATAGTGGTAAAACACTGGCACAAGTTTCCAAGAAAAGTTTTAGCTGCCCCGTCCCTGGAAGTGTTCAAGGACAGGTTGGATGGGGCTTTGGAACAACCTAGTCTGGTGGCAGGTGTCCCTGCCCATGACCTTAAGCTCTTAAGGTCCCTTCTACTGCAAACCATTCTATGATATGATTCTATAATGCTTCTAAGAATATTTTTCATGGTTTTATTTCAGACATGCCAGTAGAAGCATTTTAAGAACTATTCAGGTAGGATAAAGAATCCATATAGTATCTAAAGTAAATCAATATTTCAGGAAAAGTTCTTATTTTTAAAATGTGATGTGCACTTAGAAGTGGTCATTAAAGCAAAATTTGTATAATATTTTCATAACATTCTTACTCAGTGTTTCTTCATAAAAATACTTGTTTTTCATAAAAGTGTTTTCTGTTATCAGGAAATGTAATAAAAGTTTTTACAAAATTCAGGTTATGTTATGTGCTGCATGGATTAGCATGATGATTTACATCATAAAAATGGAACAGTAAATATCTTGGTTCTCATGTGTTTTGAGAAAATAACCCCTCTAATAATGTACAGTATCCTGTGAGCATTAAAACATGACTGATTTAGTTCAATAGAAAAATTAAGCCACTTGACATTTTAAACAATCCTCAGTTGTTATTGCACTTCCAATGCATGTATTAAAAGTAAATAAATTACTAAAAAAATTAATGGAAATGCTTAAAATTTCTTCTAAAAAAATCATAATTGCTTTTGAGAATTTAACTGTGTTGTTGAATACAGTTTGAATAATTCATGTGGAAACTCCCCATATTTTCCAAAGATGTTCCCAGTTCCCACCCTGATACAGAAAATGTAGGTAAAACAAAGCCTGCAAATAATAATGGATTTCAGTCTTAGAAAATGAGTTACTTAAAATTTTCAAAACTATGTTTTTTTTTTAATTTTTGACCAGTTTTTTTAAAATCATATAAATAACAGAAATTTTTTAAAGAGCCTACTTGGCTCCACTGGCTGCACAGGAAAGATGTATTTTTTTCTGCTTATCTCAGGAGTGCTGTTTCATCAAACAGTGAAAATTATGTGAGGTAGACTGAAATGAAGCTTCAGTCATTTTTCTAGAGAAAGTAAGCAATAAGATAAACTTTTAATAGTTTCCAAGTATTAAGATGCAGATTTCAAAGCAATTGACATGAACAATTGCTGTCAGCTCTTTAGAAGCTCTCAGATCCCATTTAAGAAGAAATTAACTAATTTAATTCTTATGTTAAAGAAAAGTTAGCCAGATTTTCAAACCCCCAACTAGGCAAAACCACTGGGAATTGTGGTGACCTGAACCCTAGTGTAACTTAGCTATGTCATATAGATGCTGAAACAAGAAGCCTGATAATATAACATGAATTTTTTTTTTTTTCCAAGTGACTAATTTTCATACAGATTCACTGGCTGCCATATCTTGTTCAGGGAAGTCAAGTGTCAGTTTATCTAACAGGGAATCAAACCTGCATGTGAAGTTCTGGCACTGAGAGAACAGGTGGTAACTGTGGGAATGCCGATGCCATGAGTATGTGACCACACCATGCATAATCCCACGCATATATGCAAAGACCAGTAAGAGGATGTGGATACCTGTGAAGGCCTCCAGAGGAAGATCCTGTCTGCAATCTTCAGTGGCAGAAATGGAGTAGATGGTATCTCTTTCCTGAGACCTTTGTGGCATCTTGCCTAATTCCATCAACAGTATATGACAGACTCATGAACCTCTGACTATATAACTAAAACATAGGCATGGAAACTCCTTTCATTCATGTTTCAACCCTTACTTACTGAGAAGGCAAAGTTGCTGTATCTTTAACCCTCTCAGTAGTGCACTGTAAAAACAACCACCAAAACAGAAAATGTATGAGTGAAACATCTCAAAAATTGAATAACAAGTTGTGTCCTCATTTGTATGTGTATATAGAGCTACAAATGCCAAATCATAATTATTTGGGTCACATCACTGTAGAAATTTATGTACGTATTTAGTCCTGTCACGATGGATGCCTTGTGTTAATTTTATTAATTTGATTTTGGTACATTTGTAGGCTTGTGCGCTTTTTGTTGTGAAAAGCTGAATGAGGAAAGTACAGACAGGAATTTACCTTTTCCAGTACAAACCTAACAAGTCTGACCATGATATACTCTGTTACTATACAAGAATATGATAAAAAGACATATAAAAAGTGTCATTATATGAATTAAAACTGAATTCTGGCATTTAAATTCCCTTGCTCAGACATGAAGATAGTAAATCCTCAGCTTTTCATAACAGATTTTTATCTTCTGGTTAAGTTAGTGTCAAAGAAGCCCAATAAATTTTGATGCTCTAATTAGGACTCCCACAAGCTGTTAACATTTTTACATGCAGTCAAGTGGCATTCAGAGAAGTGTGAAATGCTCCTATCTTTGAAAACATTAAGGAAATCAGTTCCCCTGAAATAGAGAGGTCCACCTTAAAAGCTTCTAAATACACTGATGGTAGCTGGAACTGTTTGTCAATAAGCCGCATTGGATATATACTGTTAATTCAATAAATAATATTCTCTGAAACCATAAATTTCCTATATACTTATTCCTTATATTGTCATGGTTTAAGGCCCTCACACAGTTTTGCTCACTCACTTCCCCCTCTTTCTTCCCCCAGTCCTGAGGGGGATGAGGAGGAGAATCAAAAGAATGCAACTCCTACAAGTTGAGATGAGAACAGTTTGGTAACTAAGGTGTAACTGCTACCACCAAATAATAACACAAGAGAAATACAAGGAAAGAGTACAACAGCTCACCAACTATATACCCAGCCCAAACATGCACCGCACCCCCACACCCTTCCAGATCTCTGCCCTTAGTTTTCACATCCTGGGCATGATGTGCTGTGGTATGGAATACCTCTTTAGCTAGTTTGGGTCAGGTGTTCTGTCTCTTCTTCCCCCCGGCTTCCCCTCCTTCCTGGCAGAGCATGAGGCTCATAAAGTCTTTGGTTAGACAAAACATTACCAAGTACTAAGTGAAAATACTGGTGTTATCAGAGCTGTTCACAGGCCCAAAATCAAAAACACAGTGCTGCACCAGCTACCAAGAAGAACAAAAATGACTGCTGCTGCTGAACCCATGACATATATAAAATTTTGTTTACATTAATATTTGTAGCCATGAAAATTATGTAAATCACATGTTCTTCAGTTGTAATCGCATTCAGTTATAAATGAATCTAACAATTTCCTATGGGTCCATAACTCTTATTCAATTCAACTTTATATAAAATTATTATAATCTTTTCTACTATCTTTACCTGTAATTAAAAGTCTTTATCACAGAGGTTTTTTGAAGACAAGATATCATATTTGATTTTCAATACTGTATTCTACAAATAGAATAAAGAATTAATAAGAGCAAACTTAAGTATTTTCAATCCTGATTTTCCTTTTACCCAGTTTATTGGTTTTGTGGAATGCTCAGTGGGCACTTTGGTCTTGATTGAAATTAGACAGGAGGTACAAAAGTTGCCAGAGGGATATACAGACATATACAAAGATTGTGTGATTGCATGCACTGTTTTTATTGGAAACAAATGAAAAAAGATACACAGACAATTCCTTTCAGTATTGTTCAAGGTAATGTGAGAATAACTGGGAATGAGATGAGCTGTTCTCAAGAGGGTAAATTCCATTTCTAAAAGAGGAAACACACACACACATGAAAATTTTTCTGGTTTGTTTAGAGGAGGAAAACTTTTGGAGGAGAGACCAAGGAAGTTATATAGATCTGGTGCGTTTCCTCTCTGAAAAAATGATTGAAGCCTCAGAATAATACCATATGATATGGCACTTCTGTTTAACAATAGTTTCACCCTTCAAGTCATCTGAACCTCTGCCACTGTGCAAGTGCAGAAGCAGATCTGGATACCTTACACAGAACAGAATCATAGCTCTTGACTCTAACCCAGGTGTTGCCTCAGAGCTCTCACTGAGCTTCTTCTGATTGTTCCTTTACAGAGAGTAGGCTGTGATTTCTAATGGTGACAAAGTGTGTTTTGGGCATCCATTATCCCAGGATGAAGATACTGAAGACCGGTCTGTGAAATATCTTGAACTTCTCCCTGCAATGCCTGCTTTGAACTAAGAACTTAGGCTTACCTCAGATCTTCACAAGGGTCCTAATTAGCTACCAGGAAGCAGTTAATTTTGTGAATGAGATTTTTTTTCCATACTTATTTAATTGTGCATAAGAAAGTAAAAGTTAACTTCAGCAAAGACTTGAATTAAATTTTTCTGCTACCCAGCTGATCAGTCTTCCTCCAAGACTATCTCAGTGAGGTTTTTTCTTATTTTGTTTTTATATAGCAAATGACTGCCTGGTTTTAGGTATTTAAGTCCAGTTGAGAGTCTGGATTATATCCATCTTTCCAAACAGATATATATACAGTGCAAGCATTTACATATGAATAAATCATTCAAGGATATCTTCATAGTCAATTATAAATAAATGACTGAGCGACAGTGTGAATAATTTTATTCTAGGACAATTTTTTCAGATCAGCCTGATGAAATGCCTTCCTCTCTCATTTGCTTCATTATGTCATTTGCAGCAATCTAAAAGTAGGTGAGATATGCCTTACTGTTTGGAAATCCTAGAAGGAAGGCAATTCTTTTCAAATTTATGAGAAATA
This sequence comes from Forpus xanthops, assembly GCA_032466535.1. NCBI lineage: Eukaryota > Metazoa > Chordata > Aves > Psittaciformes > Psittacidae > Forpus > Forpus xanthops. Next base: position 2,744 of record JASSUY010043785.1, on the reverse strand, counting down.
GGACTTAATTGCCTAGCCTGTATTCTTAGCAGTTTCCTGAGCCAGAAGAGTTGAATTAAACAATTTAAAATATCTAAAATTAAGCGTATGAAGTGGAATCCATAATTTCTTTTGTAAGGAAGCCTTAAACTGAGGTCACCTTTTTTCCCTTTTAGGTGCTTGTTTTAGTGGATCAGTTATCAAAGTTTCTAGGTATCAAAGACTCTAGATGTTCTGTATATTTCATTTTCAAAAAATTTTATAGTGTTATGGTCACAGTGCAAATGGAACAATTTGTCATGTAGTGTGGCTCTGATCGTATTTAGTGGTGACACAGCTCTCCAGCTCTTCAAGGTTGATTGAATGTACATTGACATAAAAAAATGTCAAAGTTCAGATTCAGAAAACCTGTTATTCATGACTTTGTAACTAAACCTACAGCAGTGAAAAAATGAGAGAAAATTCTGAAAAAATACAGTGGTCTTTAGGAAAACTAAGGGATTATTTTCAAATTAAGGGTGATGGAGAAAGAGGAGGCAGTTGTTATTCTTAGCACATTTTTAAGGTGTATGCTGTATTACCTCACTGTCTTTAATACTTTGCACTTTAGTGTAGTTTTCAGCAGAGAGCTTAAAATATCTTTTTACCTTGAAGCATGGTCCTTCTGACTTAGATGTAATCACATTTGCAAGCAGTAGGAGAAGTTAACGCAGCTGCTGCTCATGTTAAACTCATTCTGGACAAAACCAAGGTTTTGGGTGTGTTTCTTTTTTCCAAAGTCTCATTATTTGAAAGAATTTCTGCCTTATGACTGCTATTTTAATGTAATGTTTTTTAACTTCTGATGATACAATTTTTTACATGTTAAATCTCAGCTACTAAAAATCTTAACACTAATTATTTTGGCATATAATCATGATTGTGAATTAAATAATTTTGACACTGATTTTAGCCAGACATAAGGGTTTATATGGAAGGGAGGTTGTTTTTTTTTTTTTTTTTCAGACATTTAATAAAAAAGTCAAAAAGAGAGGAAAAGAGAAGTCAGTACAACTTTAAATAGTTCTTTTCATCTGTTAAATAGTCAGAGATTTATTAATTAACATTTACAGTAGGAATGCTGAATTCTGTGACTGCAATCAAACAAAGCCAGTAGAAAAACTACATCACCATGAACAGCAGAAGTAAAAATAGCAATAGAACAGCAGAAGAAAACCAAGATGATATCTTTGAGTACCTCCTCCACATGTACCAGAGACAGGGCAATAAATCAACATATAATTGTCATCTAGGTGACAGAAGACACCCCAAGATGAGCGAGTGAATGAAGCCAGCAATACTGACAGAGGTGACACAAAGGGAATACATAGGTTTTGGGATGAAAGTGACGTGGCTAAAGAGTTTCAGAGGCACAAGGGGCACACAAGCATAGAAATAAAGTGTAAAGCTCTGCCACATCCCAGATATCTTGTTAATATGGTAATTGAGAAGGTACTCTGTTGTATGCACATACTTTTTTCCATAGTTTCTACTGAAGACTGGGAGTCAGTGAACACTCTAGCCCACACCCCAGGCCTCTGATTATCAGAAGCAGGAAGGAAAACCCTATTCAATTTACTTACTGTAATAGTAGCAGCAGAAGAACGCTTACGGGTATAGAATGAAGACAAGAAAACAGGACTAATTTTGAGATCTGATATCTGTCAGCTCCCCAGGCATGGCTTGAATTTTAAGAGCTGTGACAGGTAATGAAATACCAGAACTTAAAACTACATTATCTTGATTTGTCAGATACTTTCCTCTTAGCACTTTGCCCTGCTTAAGTACCCCGGAAGCTAGAGATTATGCCTGTACACACCAACAAAAATCTTGGGATCACAGCTTTGAAGGACTGCATATCAGTTTCTAACTCAGGCAGTATAAGACTTAAAGATTGCATTAGTTCCTCACAATTATAGCACATTGGTCATTATTTTCCTTGCTACTTACAGAAAACTTGTTTCTGAATTCTGCCAAAAGTAATAGCATTTGAGTGCAAGGCTATACCGTGTACAATGAAAAAGGGACAGATAGGAATACCAGTCCAAAACAGCCCAACTGCAAGATAATCTGCTAAAATCCATCTACAGGTCCTGAAGGAGCTGGCAAATGAAGTTGCTAAGCCACTGTCCAACATATTTGAAAAATCATGGCAGTCAGGTGAAGTTCCTGATGACTGGAAAAAGGGAAATACAGCCCCCATTTTCAAGAAGGGGAAAATGGATGAGCCAGGGAACTACAGACCAGACAGCCTCACCTCTGTGCCTGGCAAAATTGTGGTGTGGATTCTCCTGGAAGGCATGCTGAGGCACATGAAAAACAACAAGATAGTTGGTGACAGCCAGCATGGCTTCACTAAGGGGAAATCCTGACAGACCAATCTGGTGGCCATCTATGATGGGGCTATGGAACTGATGGACAGGGGTAGAGCTGTTGATGTTATCTACCTGGACTTATGCAAAATGTTTGACACTGTCTCACATGACTTCCTTGTCTCTAAGTTGGAGAGACATCAGTTCGATTGGTGGACCATTCCGTGGATAAAGAATTGGCTGGATGGCTGCATGCAAAGAGTTATGGTCAATGGCTCAATGTCCAGCTGGAGTTCAGTAACGAGTGATGTCCCTCAGGGATTAGTGTTGGGGCCGCTCTTGTTCAACATCTTTGTCAGTGACATGGACAGTGGGATTGAGTGTGCCCTCAGCAAGTTTGCTGATGACATGAAG
>JASSUY010043783.1:2923-14858 GCA_032466535.1 Forpus xanthops | reverse complement strand
CCTTCCCATTTCCCCGGGACTGGGGAAGAAAGAGGGGGGTGTGCAGAACTGTTTGAGGGGGGCCTCAAACCACGACAGCCATTCATTGAATTATTTCCAAAGACAAGATTATCTCTCTAAATACTCTAGCTTTTAGTCCAGTTTTTCCCATTTTGTTCACACTGCTTATGAAGAGGATCAGATTAATGTTCAGAGATTAATTAATGGCACCTTAAAGTCATTTATCATTTTCTTTCATGCAGTGTAAAATCAAATCATTCAATATGATCTACTGAATGAAATAGGCATGCTGCAGTTAATGTATCATTAGCAGTTACTACCTTCTCTGCATATTTCAGATATGGATTAGGATGGAATTTGTTGAGTAGGAGTCAAAATAACATGGATTTGCTTGGGTTTGCTTTTTTTCCTTAGGATGTGGCTGCCAAGGATTCCACTGTGGTAATTACTATATTTCTCAAGAACTGAGAGAACTTTTTAAACAGCTTAAGACTGTTGAGGTTTGAAAGCCATGTCTGCCCTGAAGAGGAAAGCTACATCTGTCCTGAAGATGAAAATGGAACAGAAACATTAATATATCTCAGTAGTATTCAGATACTGAAGAAGATTCAAGATATCTCTTGGATTTTAATTTTGTCCAAAGCTGGAAGACTGATGTCTGCATTGACACATGTAAGTGTATAACTCTTAACATCCTCTGTATTACTTCTGTAATATTTGAGATATTTCCAAAGCCCTCTTAGCCGGGACAAATGTGAATGTTCAAGTACAAGATTCTCTTCAGTGTATGCTGTCAATTTATTTACAGAATCCTCCTACCTCACCAGTGTCTCCTAGTATAAGTACTGATCTTAGGGTACAGATGTGTTAGGAGACACATCTTGTGAACAGATGTTAATTGCAGTATGAACATCACATTTTAGGTACTGCTTGGAGTCAGATTTGTGCTTGGCTAGACTGATTTCACACCATTTCAAATCTGGATTCTCCTTCTGCCAGATCCAATGGGTACATAGCTTTCATTCTGTAACATGTGCAGCAACCATTCTGGTTTGCTGCTGAGGGTACTACTTACTGTATGAGAATCTGTGCTTAGTGCAGAGAATGTGTAAAGGATGAATTATACAATGTCTTTTGTTCATGGTACTTTAATTCTCAGTTTGTGGTTTTGTGTGAATTCTAAGGTGGCATAATCAGGTGCCAGAGGGGGGCATTTGGAATGGGAAGGGGAAACAGCTGATTTGAGTGTATTTTACACCTCAATTGGGAGTACAGGAATACAGACTTCTGCTCAAGTGATGTGCAGCACCACTGCTTCAGTCTGGGCACAACTGTTCAAATACTTTCATGCTGCCTTTGCTTGGAGAGCAGATGTGGCACAGCCTTTTCTTTTTGAAGCTGTGTGATGTCCTCAGTTTCTCTGGAGCTAGCAGTGGTGTGTCAGGAGTCAGCATTAAGTTTGATCCTTACTAAATATATTCTGTACAGTTCTGAAACAAGAAGAAAACCAAATGCTGTTGGCATTTGAAGGCGCAAGAAATATAAAAAACATTGTAAATATCAGATATATTTGAGAAATAGATTTGAGATTATGTTAAATGCTGGCTTCTTTTTTGAGCTTTATGTGAACTTTTAGCAACACAGTAGCATTATTGTGTCTTTATTTTATTCTCTCACAAAGTAATGTTTTTTTACCTTAAAAATACATTAGGGCACTTATAATTTATTTGGTTTTTTTATGTTACTGGAAAAATAGAAGCCACTAAAAGTGGGCTGATCACTCTTCAAACCTTTTTTTTGCAGTGAAATCGCATTTTTTGATGAAATAGAAAAAATCTACAGTCTGTCAGAAAAGATCTGATACTAATTTTGAGATTATGAAAGCTCCTCTGCAAGGTCCAGCCATTCACAACATTGAGGAGCATTCCAAGTTACAAACAAAAGCTTTGTCGGTGTCCCATGATATTTACAAGGTAACAAAAACTGGTGATGAGCTAAAATTGTTCCTTCCTCAGAAACAGTCTTATTGAAAAACACCTTGTTTATAGAAAATTATAAGTGTGTGCATTTCAATTCTGCTTTCCAATGGTGCTTCAGGAGTCTGTCTGAATGTGATGTGGTTAGGAAATAAAAATCAGTAAATATTTCATATGTCATTGTCATAAATACTTAAAAATCAGGTGATTGAGAAGCTCTTTGTGTTACACTTGTGTCTTTGTTTATTTTCTCACTGCAGTAGTACTGTCTCCTCTGTGTCTCTAAAATGTGCCAGTATCAAGTTACTCTTCTTTGTTGTCTGGTGCCCATTGCTTTTCAGTTCACATCTGAAAATATTGTGTAGCTCTTTAATGTATCTCTTCCTATTCAAGTAATTATTATTATATCTAGAATATTGAAATAATACTAAAGCCACAAAGTCAAGCATTCAAATTAGAAAACATTAAAATTAAAGTTGCCTGTGTAACCTTCATTTGACTCCCTTGGGCATATGCATTATAATGGTCTTTAATTACATCATCACAGACTATTTTTTTACATGAGATCCCTGACTCATTCGGTCAGGGATGATACTTCCTTAATCAGGAATATCCAGTATTCCCTTCTCTTGTCCTTGCTCAGCGTGCATGTCTTATGGACTTCAAACTATTCAAACTGCACTCTTTAAGTAGAAATTATTGATTTTTCTATGCTATTTTTTAAAATGGAACTCATTAACATGTTAGGCATTACTGTATATTCACAAAATCCTCATAAGGTTAAGGATTTTATTATTTCCACCTTACAGGTGGGTAATGGCCATGCAGAGTAATTAAGCTTAAATGCATTCACTAGTTTTGGTGCCTGGTTTGCATATCTGTTACTGCCTATTCATCAGTGTGCTTGGCAAAATTAAATTACGTAAACACTAAGGATATGGGCTTTGGTGGATTTCTGTTTCTTCTAAATACTCGGGAATATGGTTTGGGATCTGTAGTGCAAAAACCTACAAAATAAATATTTAAGAATTAGCAAAGGAAAAGCTTTAAAAGGTCATCATAAAGTTTGGAATAAAACACAGGGCTGTTAGGAAACATGCTAACATCTAATCCAGATAGGCAGTGCAGATACAGCTGCCTTATTTTTATTTCTGAAGTTGCTTCTTCCATTCATTCTGTATTCAACTAAAAGTAAATAGATAGTATAGAGAGTGTATATGACTATACATTATTTGCAAAAGTCTTGTGGATAAGAATGATTTTCTGAAGTGAAGAAGGGAACATTCATTGACAACAGCTAGCACTTTAATAACGTGTACAGACTAAATTTTAGTTGAGGACATTATCTTAATATTCCTTTTGCTTTAGATTTGATTTTCTGTAGATCTTTTCTGTAGATTCTATACATACATAGGCTTGTATACATGGTTGGAGCAGAAGTGTTTATTATATTTGTATTTATTTATTACGTTGCTATCAAATAACAGCATAATACATACATTTTGGACATATATTCAAACAAGAAGAGAAAAACATTCCATCATATCTCATAACCAGCTCATGAACAACACTGGAGTCTTTAAACCCAAAACTGGCCTGTGCAGAGCAGATGTAGTGCTGGAGGCTTTCATCCTACAAGCGTATCAATTCTTTAGCAGTCACAAACTATGCATATTGCTGGAAGGATTCACACATCTTCGCTGCCGATGGAGAACATCATGGTGTCAGGCTTCACTGGAGATTCTTAAGGGATGCTCACTAATCAGGTTACAGGTATTACATACTGCCTTCGTTGTTCCCCTTGCTTCTCTTTCATCTGAGTATAAGCTTTCTTCCTCTGTAAACTACCTCAGTTCTCACTCATCAGCTCCTGCTCTCTTCCTTCCTCCTTCACAGGGTTTCTTCCCACAGATACCATTTATATTTGTGTTCTTTTCCATGATCAAATTTTTGATTCTTATGAATTGAGCAACATTTTCCTTAATGGTGTTTGGATGCCAGAGGACAGTGACAGTGCAAGCATATGAAAGGTATTTTTTCGTCTCACTATGTGAGGGATATGGAAATATTTACTTCAGAAAGATTATCTGATTGAGGATCTTGTCAAATAGGATAATAAGAAAAAATGGATAAGCCATAGACAAATGGATGGAAATCTGACAGGCTAATATAACAGAGGCCAAAACCAGGAGCAAACCTTGTCAGTCACGCTAGTTGGTGGCTATTGAGAAACTGCATGCAAAACAGGATATTGCAGCCAGTAAGCATGGAAACCTTAGGGTTCAAAATGCTGGAAGGGAAAGGCTCAGCAGGACTAGCTACTAGTTGCATACTTAGCTTCATTACTGATTGAACTTGCAAATGGGAAAGCAGCAGCTGCCATGCTCTTCAGCCTGGGAGAGATTTTATGATATGCCTGAGTGAGCTGGGCTGGGCTCCAGATGCTGTACAAGGAGGGAAGTCCTGGGCCAGGGCTGCTAGAGGAGGTATCTGCTCTTAACATCCGTTAATGGAAAGGTTTTCATTTGGTAGAAGTACCTCCAAAGAGTAAATTGGGCAGCGTGTTTTTTTCAAGCATTATAATAATAATCCAACCTGACGCTTGGTGCAAGTGTAATGAAAAGTTTTCCTTTCATATACAGAGCTAATGATCACATTTTTTAATAGAAAGCTTTTTGTATTCTTTATTTTCTGGGTTACAATACCTATAAATGATAATCTTTAAGAAGCTTGTATGATTATGAAAAAGATTATGAGAAATTTCATGACAAAATGAACGTGCTATTCTTCATCTGATTTAAATACAGCTTGGTTCAAATTCCTATTTAAGATCATGATTAGACTGAGAAAATTTCCATTACACTTATTCAGATAAGGATGCAACTCAAATTTATAAATATCAGTTGTTTCAAGGTTGTGCAGGGTTAAGCATAATGCTCTTTACTGTATATTGTTACAGCAGGAAAAGATAGTAGAATCACTTCCTCATGACTGTTGAAAACAAAATGCAAGCTCTCCACTGCTTTCATGCTTTCATATATTGTGTTTTCCCTGTTGCAACACTTGCTCAAAATATTATGGTTTAACATCAAGTTTGGCTTTTGGGTAGTTTTGTTTTTTTTTTTTTTTTTTTTTTAATAAACAGTGACAATTATCTCTACAGTAACTGGTAGCTTAAGCAGTAAGGTCATTTGGTAAAATTGATGTGTGCTGAGGGGTAACTGGTTATAAAGTGTGTAGTACCTGTAAACAAACAGAAAAATATGCATATTCCCTCAGAAAAACTTCTAGAGAGCAGAGAATGTCAATAAGTAGGTGTATGAGGTGGCTAGAGCAGAGGAGGAAAGCCAGATGTTGTAGTATTGTGACACTGCATAGAGGACCAGTGTGTAACATTAACATAAGCAGTTTTCCTGCTAGAGCTGGCCATGCATAGTACAGTGTACAGTTGGAATATGTAATGCTGCGGCATCTGCTTCTCTGTAAGGCTGTAATATTCTTTTTCAGATAGTTACAATCTCAAATCTCTTTGATAACTCAGATGTGCTTGACGAATTAAAAAGGCTGCAGTGTTGTCATGGTCTCTCTCTACGCAGCTTTGGCAGTGAGAAAGACTCCAGAAATTAGGCATAGTAGTACATCACAGTGAAAGCAGGAAAAGCATTTGCTTTCCTGCGTGCTGCACCCCAGTCATCTTTGCTTGACACATGATGGAGAATGGGGGACAAGGAAAGGTAAAAAGAAAGGTATTTCTTTCACTGTTGGAGGAATTCACAAAAGAGCAGATGTTTTTTAAAGTTGCAGTTTGTGGCTTTGCCTATGTTTTTGTAATTTAGGGCATACAAATCTCTTCGTGAGATGTGAACCATAATTGATTTGTACAGATTGTCACAGAAACCTTGGTTTTTTTTTCAATACTGTTTTACTGGCCAATATTTAAAAGAAGTTTTAAATATACTTGTATGTAGACATAATCTTCAGCTTTATTTGTATGCATTTATTGTACTGGAAGATATTGTGATTTTTAAGGTACTGACAGATAACAGGGATATTAAAGAGTGCAATTCAATACAGTTTTCATACCTGCAGGTTGGACCCCAATGAATAAACTGAAGTTTGTTTAGTTTCCTCTGGTTTCCAACAGCCCTTCCAGGCTATGGCAGCTTAGTCTTTTTAATAATGTTATTTTGCCGTTGGATAAAAGCTTGATGTATAATACTGATTCCACAAATTAATGTACAAATATTAAAAGGGAAAAGGGATTGATACCTGAATATTGGATTGATCTAATTACATTGTAGAATCACATCAGGTCACTTCTTGGGAGAATGGACCACAAGTTTTGCTCAATGACTCAATGCCCAGCTGGAGACCAGTAACGAGTTGTGTTCCTCAGGGATTGGGGTTGGGACCAGTCTTGTTCAACATTTTTGTCATTGACATGGACAGTGGGATTGAGTGTGCCTTCAGCAAGTTTGCTGATGACACCAAGCTCTGTGGTTCGGTTGTTACGTTGGGAGGAAGGAATGCCATCAAGAGGGATCTTGACACACTTGTGAGGTGGGCTGATGCCAGCCTGATGAAGTTTAACCGTGACAAGTGCAAGGTTCTGCACCTGGGTCAGAGCAATCCCAGGCACAGCTACAGGTTGGAAAGTGAAGAGATTCAGAACACCCTTGCAGAGAAGGACTTGGGGGTGTTGGTGGATGAGAGAATGAACATGAGCTGGCAGTGTGATCTTGCTGCCCAGAAAGCCAACCGCATCCTGGACTGCATCAAAAGAAGCATGATCAGCAGATCGAGGGAGGTGATCCTGCCCCTCTACTCTGCTCTTGTGAGACCTCACTTGAAGTATTGTGTACGTTTCTGGTGTCCTCAACATAAAAAGGACATGGAACTGTTAGAACAATTCCAGAGGAGGACCATGAGGATGATCGGGGGACTGGAGCACCTCCCCAGTGAAGTTAGGATGATAGAGTTGGGTCTGTTCAGCCTGGAGAAGAGACCTTCTAGCAGCCTTCCAATATCTGAAAGGGGCCTATAGGGATTCTGGGAGGGTCTCTTCTGTACTGTGGTGAGAGGACAAGAGGTAACGGGTTCAAACTTAAACAGGGGAAGTTTAGACTGGATCTGAGGAAGAAATTCTTTATTGTAAGGGTGGTGAGGCACTGGAATGGGTTGCCCAGGGAAGTTGTGAATGCTCCATCGCTGACAGTGTTCAAAGCCAGGTTGGACATCGCCTTGGGTGACATGGTTTAGTGGGAGGTGTCCCTGTCCATGGCAGGGAGGTTGGAAGTAGATGATCTTAAGGTCCTTTCCAACCCTAACTATTCTATGATTCTATGATTTCATGCATAATTGTATATCCATTTCGCAAAAATAAACTGCTGGCATTTTCACATAGAATGTGATGTGAAAGTCTTAGCCTTTTGATAAACATACGTTCCCTATTGAAATGCCAGTTTGGATGTATGCACACTCCCTCTGCATTTCTCCCTTTTTAGATCCCTTGCATGCAATTTATTCATCACTGCCTTTTTCAGTGAGTCTTTGCAGCCTTTCCCACCCATTTTTGTTGCTAATTTCCTCACTGTCTCTGGAGCACCAGACACATCCTTCCTCCTTGCTTTGTACATATTTCTTCCATCTCTACCTTTTAGTTTTGTTTGCTTGTTTGTTTGTTTTTTTTTCCAATGGTTCTCTCTTTCTTCTGTGACTTTTTCAAGTACATATGTGATTATACTAATCCCATAAGGCTTCATCTTTCATGTAATCCTGACCAATTATTTTTTCATACTTACTTATTTAGTTTTTCCCCTTGCTTATTCAGCCCAGTGGAGGAATGAACCTAAAAGGCACTCTAGTGTGATGCCTGACTCTGCAAAACATGGCTTCTGCCTTTGCTGTGTTCCATGGATAAAGTAAAAAACTCCAAGGTCAAGAGCTCAGTGAAGCAAGTGCAGGTGAAAGAAGATAGACATTCCTTCCTGCTTAAAAAATCTGGGGGTTGCTTGTGAATCAGTTAGAGAAAAGTAGCACATGACATCAAAACGACAACTAACCCAAAGTAATTTTATTTCTCTTATCTTGCCAGTCAATGTTTTTCAAAGAGGGTAATACTTGCTGTCAGCAACACAACAGTAACTTTTAATGTCTACATCAGCTGTGTGATCTTTGGTTCTTTTTGCCAAAACAGTATTCCATTACATTTTTAATGTCTTTAGCAATATGTTTACTTCTATCCTTCAGCTATTCTTTCTCATTTTATCAAGAAGGATAGGAAAACTGAAACAAGCAAACAAACAAAAACAAACCAGAAAAGAAGTTATTAACTCAGGCTAAGATATGTTATTTTCTCACATTTCCTGCAAAGACATGTTACAAACCAAAGAAGACTTAATCTTGAGCTGATAAAGTATTGTTCTACCTTCCATGATTTCTACAAATTTGCTTCTTACTCCTTTTCAGAAATACATTTGGATTTTTTTGCTGAGAAAGTACTACTGAGGCTAAAATCAAACTTTAGAGAAATTAGACTATAGGCCAAGTGGAAGAAGACAGATTGAAGGCAGCTCAGAGGAGGATAGGTTTCAAATTGATAGCTTGTGTTCATTCCAGTAAGTGGATGTGGTTCAGCAGATGACTAGGGCTGTATTAGGCACATTTACAGGCAGAGGAAACTCAAGTCTTCTGAAGATGTTCACTTGAAAATGCAGTACTAGATTTTACATTTGCCTGTGTTTTCCAGAAAACTACATGTATTCATACTGCATGTTAAGAACACAAAACAGAAAGAAAAACACGAGAAAAGGTAAGCTGTATTTGTTTGGCCGCAATAAAAGTAACAATTTAGATTACAGTAGGGTGATTTAATACCTGGTTTAGTTGTGGAACTAGTTTAAACTGCTGTCGACTACGTAAAGCTGTAAAATACTGTTCACCTCACTTCTCTTTAGTCTACACAGGATATGTACAGTATTTAAAAACTGGATTTTTAACATGTAGTTATAATTATTTCCTATAATTAAGTCAGTGTATTTTTTTTATTGTTAAATCAACAAAAGTGAGAAATATACCCATGCTTGAAGTCTTTGAGAAAGTGCTAGTATTGGGGCCATAAATAATGAATGAATTCTGAAAATTATCCATTGGGGTCATAATTCTGAACTCAGTCACTGTCTATACTGGGAATATAGTATTAACAATCAATTCATATCATATTAATGTAAGTACTCCCTTTCATCACATATTAGGAAGCCACCAAAAGATTATTTCAAGATTCCTAAAGCCAATCTAAATAAGGTAGAGAATAAACTACAAATACTGTACATGTGTGCAGCCAGGTAAGGTTTTTATGTCATGCAAGCCACCTGCAAAAGATGGCTTCCATTTGGTAAACATATTGAAGGTCCTGACTCATTCCTTTAGGTGTCACCTTTAACTCTTCTGCTGTTTGTCATTTGTCATGTAGCTGTATCCTTCAGCTACACCAGAGAATGAGAGAATAATGCAGGTGAGTGAAAGAAGAAATATAAAGTGGTCTGAATTCAGGAATTTTCCTTTGCACTGGCAATGATCTGAGGGTGCAGAAAGCAAGACTGATCACCAGAGATGAGAAATGGTTGAGTGATTCTTTCAAATGAAATAGAATATGCCTTTCACTATGTAGTCTCCTTTCCACAAGGCTGGTAAAGGATGATAAAAGAAATTGCCATCAAAGACAGTGGACGTTGTCATATTTGATTGTAAAAATGTAGGAAGACTTGCATTATTACTTTAGTGCCCCTGAAAATTAGTTCTTTTACTAGACTGTATAAAGTCATTTTGGTGGAAGATGAGGTTGCTGCTTCAGTGCTCAGACTGTGGTCTATAAGAACAGAAAGAGATGTACAATGAAGTTATACAGATGAAAAACAGTGCTTGACATTCATTATTTTCCTATTTATAGCTGAAACATATCCCAGAACATAGCAAGTTATTGACTTCTGAGATGTAATTTATAATATTGTCAGTGTTTCTACATTTAACCTGCGCTCATCATTATTTCTCATCTTCATTTATGTTGTTGCTTTTCCTGTTTTCTTTCTCATTTGCTGTATCTTTTGATAAATTAGACAACAGGCTCTTTGGGGCAGTAGCCATATTTTGCTGAATTCTCTCTGTTATGAAATAAGCCCTGCTTTGGACTCCACCAAGTGTTTGCTAACACTAAAGAAAAAAAAAATAGCTTCAGAATTAGCTGTGGCTCCTACAAGAGATGAAACCTGGGACCTCATCCTGCATCTGTTGCAGATGTTTCACTGTCTTACTTCATATTTTGAGTGTAAAGGATTGTTTATTGTGGGACTCATTTTGGTTAAAATAAAAGCAAAAAGAATTTTATGTGTTCGATTGTCTTCATAATTAGACACCCAAAGGCATAAAATCCCATAATTTGAATCCAGCCAGCTATTCCTTAGTCCCCTCTCTCTACTATTATTAATATCAATATCTGATTTTATACTCCTTAAACATACTGAAAAAGCTCCCCGTTTTTAAACCTGACGTATTACCAAGTGCCAAATATATTTATCTGTTCCTCTGCTTTTTTCTCTTTCACTGAAAACACCAAATTTGATTTACTCAGCTGAGTCTCTTAAGCCAATAAACATCAGGCTTGCTGACATCTTACCAGAGATCACTAGGGATCTAGTTTCTTGAATTTATTTGAATAATTCTGTTGGCTGATCAAAATACTGATCTTGTCAAAAATGGAATGTGGATGTGCATGTTCTGCAGCTCTTACTTATCATGGGATGTTTCACATGAAATGAGAAGCAGAGTAGAGTTAGTCATGTGAGAATTTCTCCTGCTTTCTCTTTATGCCTCACTGCTTCTTGTCTCCATCTCTATGAAAGCTATACATAGCCTTTGAACACCCAGGGCAAAGTGCTCAAATAAAAAAAGTTAAACTCTTAAATGAATATATGGAAACAACCAGCAAGTATGAAGACTTATTTTTATAAATCATAGGTTTAAGTGGGATATATTGTATTTTTTAAAATTCTAATATATAGACAACCTATTACCATTTGTTAATGTTACTGTTAGCATTTTTATTCATGAAAATTCTTTTTTTAATATTCTTAAATGGAAACAGCACAGATGATATTAGAATTAAGCATTTAGTAGAATGCTGCATGCACAGTATGAAAAAAAAACCCCAAAACTGTGAGTCATTGCAAATGAAAATGACAGAGGTCATCTTTTTTTTCTTTGTCTGTGACTTCAACCTTCTATTTCGCAATTCAACATGCTGGAGAACTGAGTAGATGAGGAATTGTTGAGGCCAGAGGTTATAGTCAAAATAAGTGGTATGAAAAGTTAGGAAACATTTTGATAGCAGATTTAAAGGCTATTTGTAGGAGAAGATATTTCAACTGAAAAAAAGGAAAAGGATGATGTCCTGCAGGACTGTATTTGACCAATATTTTAAAATAATTTGGTTTGTTTGCATGTTGAATTGTCACTCTAAGTCAGGGTCTGAAAGAAGAGTGCTTTGAGATAAAGAGCTAAGTTTCACTTTCAAAATACTGAAATAGAATACTCAATACTCTGTTCAAAAATGTAAAAGAGATGCGTGACATTTTGTATTTTTCCACATACTTTTTTAAGCTGAAACTGCCTAACAGAAATAAAGTTCATGTCTGGGACATAACATGCACCAGTTTTATAAATCTACATTTCTAACTCATCCAAGATTTTCCATATTTTAGTTTTAGATAGATACAAAGAAGTTGCAATTTCTTTTTCATACTAAATGAGTTCGATAAAATTAAAACCCAGATATGCAGCTTCTGAAGTTAGTAGACTGTCATGGGTTCAGCAGCAGTCAGTTTTCCCCTTTAAGTAGTAGCTGGTGTAGCACTGTGTTTTGGATTTTCAGCTTGAGAACAGTGCTGATAACACCAGTGTTTATA
>JASSUY010043780.1:0-21593 GCA_032466535.1 Forpus xanthops | reverse complement strand
CCGAAAATCCAAAACACAGTGCTACACCAGCTACTGCTTAAAGAAAAATGACTGCTGCTGCTGAACCCATGACAACATTGAGCCATCGAGCACAACTCTGCATGCAGCCATCCAGCCAGTTCTTTATCCACCGAGTGGTCCACCTATCAAATTGGTGTCTCTCCAACTTAGAGACAAGGATGTTGTGTGGGACAATGTTGAATGCTTTGCACAAGTCCAAACAAGTTCTTGCACAAGAAATGAGGCCACTGTCACACAGTCTGAAGAGTGGGAATTGGCATTGCTACTGCTGCAAGATGTAAAACTGGTTTTCTTGAAAGTCAGACTTTCTAGGTTATGTCAGGAAGCACAGAGACCAGAGGGACTCTGCCACCTCAAAAAGAATCATAAGAATTAAAACCTGAAACTCACAAGAAAGGATATTATAATGAAAAGAAAGTATATTTACAAAGGTTGCTGCCTTTAGAGGTTCTTCAACTTCTGTGGGTTGCATAAAAGGAAGAAGAAGTGCAAACATGAGAGTGGCTGCATCTCATTCAAAAGAACCTCAGGAATGCCAAGAGGGTTCTTCATTAAGGCTCTGTGTTCAGACTCCAGACTAAGTGGAGACTTGATTGTTATATTCTGTGTGAATGCCAGAGCAGCTGGAAATTGCAGCTAACCTCATTGTTTCTCTTCTTCCTTTCCCTCTCAATTTAAACAACTTCAATCACAGACAGATGAAGGCAGGCAGCGAAAGAAACACTTTGATGGAAAGACGCAAATGGGAATATAACATCTAACAGTTTTATTTAATCTTTCCTGAAAGTTATGATCATACTAAGCCAGGAAGGATTTACGTTCTGTCTGGCTGATTGTACCCTGGATTGTTAAGCAGTAAAATACAAATAGGAAATAAAAGCAGAAGCTAGAGAAAGACTACAGTGAAACACAAATTTTGCTGCTTTACAACACTCCCTGCATGAGAAAGGACTGACAGAGAGATGAAAGCTTTGGTTTGACAAATACGAATCACACGAAGACACAAGGGCAGTTACTCACGTCAGAGACTGGTGTCTGTAAGAATCACTATGGCCCCACTGAAAAGATGCCTAAATAATCATACAGGAGTCAAGGAGCTTTAGATGCAAAGAACTCAGGCAAAAACGCCAGGAGGCCTGGATGGACGAACAAGGAGCTCCAGGACAAACTCCAATACAGAAAGGAAGTCTACAGAGGGTGGAAGCAAGGACAGCTAGCCTGAGAGGAACAGAATAAATTGTCTGAGCAGCCAGGGATGTGGATACAAAAGCTAAAGCACTGGTAGACTTAAAGCTGGCCAGGAATGTCAAGAGCAATGAGAAAAGCTGCTATATGTATGTCAGTGGTAAAATGAAGACAAGGGGAAATGCGAGCCTTCTCTGAAGGAAGTAAGCAAGTGCTCCATGGGGAGGCAGGCAAAGGCAGGGACTGGAAAAATAAAGAACCTCCCACTGCAGGAGGTATTTAAAAGAATAGGGAACTGGTTGAGCCACTACCAACACCCCTTTTCTTTAACTAGGTGTAAGCTCAGAAGTTCTAATGGGGAAACAGTTCCTGGTACTCCCATCGTGAGATATTCTGCATTAAGGATCAGGGGAGATGTAAACTGAAGCATCTCACATGCACACACACAGTGTGTTAATGTTTTTCCATTAATTCTTGTAAAGTTATGACAGAAAAAAGTAGGGAAGCAGCCTACAGGAGCTCTGCAAGAGTATTAAATGAAAACTGTATTTTGCAATTAAGCATGAGACAGTTTGGGATAATGTCATCAATGTACAAATTCACTTACAGTATGTGTACAGGATGAACAGATTTCTTCAAGCCAAAACTCTCTCAGTTGTATGTATGAAGGTTCATTATAAAGGCGCTGTCTGAAGTCCTGTACTTTGTACGTACCTGCTCTATCCCTGGGACCACCACCTTCTCCGACTCCCCCTTGCTCTCTTGTTAAGAACACAATTATCTCTCAAGCATTCCATTCTCCCAAACCAAGCCATCACTACAGTTATAATCTACAACCTTACATTATTGCTGCAATGTTCCCTTCAGTGCTGTTTCTAACCAATGTTGATGTCAACAGCAATCTAAGTGCACAGAAACCACGCCAGTGTCAGCTGAAGTGAGTCTTTCAAGATACAGGCTTTCTTTAGCAATTTGTTCCTCTAGTGTTAACCACTTTATCCCACCAAGTGAAGACAAGAAAGCAGGAGTCAGAAACTCTTTGTGCAAGTACTGCTTCTCTGCTTCAAGAAGGTGAGCATGGAAAGCTGGTGTACTCTTCCAAAGCACTTTCAGATCAAGATTGTCTTGATCAGTGAGTTTTGTACAATCCTAAGAGTAATACCATGTCTTCCACAAACAGCAGTGACAAATAATGTCTGAGCTTCCAGTGGGAGGAGGCTGATTCTTTATTCTCCATGTTCTGGCTCACTTACCACATCAGATGTGAGAAGGAATAGGGAAAACACCCTTGTTTTTAAAGGCTCGTGTGCTCCACCAGTGTTCAACAATCAGTGGGAATTTCTCCTAGCCTCAAGCACTGCTCATCCCCTTCATGTACACAGTGAATTATCCCTGCCACTATTTATAGTTCAGCCTATAATTTGTTACATCAACTGAAACTCTTTCTGCTCAGCTGACCTGCTGTACCTTCTGCATGTTTGGTGAATAGAGGATTATTGAGGTAAGTCAGCGTATCATGGACTGACGTCACCGATGGCTGATGAAGAAGACCTCTACTGCTCAGACAACATGTAGCTATTGTGTCCCCTGAAAGATGTATTTAACATTCTCTGTACAAACAAAGTAGCTGTCACACGGGCTTTTTTATCATCTCTTTGACGTGGGAACATACTTGGTCTTCAAAATCACATAACTGCCACAGTAAAACAAAGCTACAAGTGTTCTGACCTCAAGCTTCTCCTCCCAGAGGAGTTGATGGGACAGAAGGAAGGATTATGATAAAAACTTAGGAAACAAATTACTGCTTTTTCATGCACTCACTTGATATTTGAAGAAAAGGAATTTGCTAACTTCTTTCTTAGACCCTGGAAAACATCAACCACTGGCTTTGGTATTTTTAATGGAAGCAAAGTGCAAGATATAGCTGCTAGTCTCAAAACCAAAGGTAGTAAGCAGACAGGATGAGTAGGGGACATGGTGAGTAAATCTCTTCCTCTACTTGAACTGTAACAGCTCAGTTCCCTGCTCATCAGGGTAACAAGCACTGTGGTCTCAATTTCTCCCTTTAAAGTTTTCCACTATGCACAGATAACTTACTAGAACAAAAGGCCAGTAAATGAGTAAGCTCATGCTGCAGGCCAGTCATCCAGGAGTAAGCGAGGATGTAACAGTTGTCCTCCAGCCCTCAGCAAAACACAGGTGGATCAGCAGCATCAGAAAATACCAACAGAAACCCCACCGGAAAATGCAAGTTTTAAGCCCTTTTGAGGAGAAGAGGAAATCTGAACTTTGGACCCTCATGTTCTGTGTGCATTATCCACCAAACAGCCACAAGAACAGTTAGGAAAACCTTCCCAGAACAGAGCGGTGGGAATGCAGCTTCTCCAGCAAGCTTCTTCCCAACTGAAACTCCTCCATGATTTTAAGATGACCAAGACTATAACTCCAGCAAATAACTTATTCATATGAAAATGCCTAGCTTTTAAAGCAAATAAAAGCACTCAGCACTTACTGGCATACCTAGCATAACCCACTGCTCATTATCGCCCTCAGACCACTTCTGGCTGTCTGAATAGGATAAAAATACTTCTGTAACTAAAAAGCCCCAAAGCAATTTAAAGTTCATTATTAATGGGCAATCCACATCCTTAAAATTCCCACAGAAAACCACTTCACTGGTTTTCTATTTTGTTTTTCAGTCAAGAACTCCTGTAGCACTCCTGGGCATTGTTAAGCAGCTGCCAGCAGATTTGAGTCCTTTCATTTGATTTCAAGCTAAGAAAGCCCACCAAGGTCTAAAACACCCTGTTCACAAGTAGATCCCGGTTACAGCATCAACAAAAAAATACCAACACACTTCTATTGAAGATTATGAATGCTGAGTTGCATATTACTCACATCTAAACCAGATTTATCCTAAAGGGGACAGGGCACGGAATGGCTTCCTGTACTTTTTACCTTCTAAATTACTCAGTACTGCTCTCCTGTTAACAAAATAACTAGGTACCTTGGGATATCCCGACATATCTGTGCTGGCAAGCATGATAATTTAAACACATATATATATAAATTCAAATTATATGCCCCATGTTATAACAATTACACGCAGAGTTACTCAAGGTGACTTTCACTGATCCATGCTGTAACCTATCCCAGGCCCCCCAGTAAACCTGGGCTGCAAAAAAAAAGAGGAAAAAAAGAGGGGAAAAATGGAAACTGTAGAGAAAAAGATCAGCAATAAAAAGCCTCATAGATCTTAGTAAAATGCCAGAGAATCATAGAATAGTTAGGGTTGGAAAGGACCTTAAGATCATCCAGTTCCAACCTCCCTGCCATGGGCAGGGGACACCTCTCACTAAACCATGTCACCCAAGGCTATGTCCAACCTGGCCTTGAGCACTGCCAGCAATGGAGCATTCACAACTTCCCTGGGCAACCCATTCCAGTGCCTCACCACCCTTACAGTAAAGAACTTCCTCAGATCCAATCTACACTTCCCCTAAGTTTAAGTTTGAACCCGTTACCCCTTGTCCTCAGTAACTCAAAGGAGTAACTGTAAATTTGAACAGTAATTAGTACAATAACCAGCATGTAAAGGAATAAGAAAAAGGTCAAGTTAAAACTCATAACCCTTGAAAGGGGATTTCTGACTCCTGATGAGCTCAACTATACCCATTGAAAGGTGGTCCCTCTTTCCAACTTCTTCCTCTCTCAAGTTCTCAAAGCCTAAATCAAACACAACTTCCAGCTCTCTGCAAGCAGGTCTGACACTTCTGCTCCCCAGATCATTCTGTAGACGTGAACATTTACAGCACTGTGTGCAGTTCTGGTGTCCTCGACATGGAATTGTTGGAACAAGTCCACAGGAAGACACAGGGAGGATCAGGGGACTGGAGCACCTCCCGTATGAAGACAGGATGAGAAAGTTACGGCTGTTGAGCCTGGAGAAGAGAAGGATGGGTGATCTCATAGCAACCTTCCAGTATCTGAAGGGGGCCTATAGGGATGCTGGAGAGGGACTCTTCATTAGGGACTGTAGTGAGAGGACAAGGGGTAACAGGTTCAAACTGAAAGTGGGGAAGTTCAGTTTGGAGATAAGAAGGAAGTTCTTTACTGTGAGGGTGATGAGGCACTGGAACAGGTTGCCCAAAGCAGTGGTAAATGCTCCATCCCTGGTAGTGTTCAAGCCCAGGCTGGACAGAGTCTTGGGCAACATGGTCTGGTGTGAGGTGTCCCTGACCATGGCAGGGGGGTTGGAATTGGATGAGCTATGGTCCTTTCCAACCCCTTCTATGATTCTATGCTGTGTGATTCCTGTTCCCACAGTGCAAGCACAAAGCAGTGCAGCACACAATCACCACCATTAATACGTTAAGAGAGCCCATGTACTATTGTCCTTAGAAATTCCTTGCATTTGACCATCAGTTTTGTTGGGTTATTATGTATTATTGCATTTTGGAAAAATAAAAAGCTTTTTGCTTTCAGTGTGGGGTGTTGTGGACTTTTTTTCACAGCTCTCATAAACACAATCTAATTTCAGGGTATACATTCATTCAGATGTGACAGCTAATGTAAAAAGCACACATAACTTTACCTTTTCACTGTTCTTGTATTTCTCCCAGCTTTTCAGCATCTTCAGCCATTTCGTAGTCCTTTCAATTTCAAGGTGCTTTTGCTGAAAAAGAATGAGAAGTTTTAAATCTTTACAAAATGAATACATTTCAAATTACGATTTTCTAAATATACTGAGAGAAAATTTAATGCAGCATCATCAATTCTTTATGCAGTCACCTAAGAATAGCAGAGGAACATCAGTTCACTTAAAACAGCCAATCCAAAACGGAGCAGAAAGCCTTGTTTTCAGCTCTATGTAAAGACTTGCATTTTGTAAGCACAGTTTAAGTACAACATTTATAGAAGTTTCTTCTCCTACACATTTTAGGCAAGTACAACAAGCTGCAATTTGGTTTTCTACTTGGTGAGTTCTCAGTGATGACACAAAACATCCCTACTTGAAAAGCACAAAGAACACGAACACAAGTGGATGCAAGAGCAACAGTGCAGGAGCAGAAGTGGGAACAAGCTCTAACTCTGGGCATTAAGAGCATGAAAGCCTTGCTGTAATTCTCCTTGGCTTGCTACATTTTCCCTAAGTGGCCTCATACCCAACATCAAGGATTCCTTCTAAAGGTAAGATTACTTGCTTACATTCTATTACTGACAAGAGTGTTTCAGCACCAAGGTGATAAAATGAGGAAACAAACCAAAACAAACTCCATCTTCTCAAAAGAAACACTTCTATTAAGGAGTAGAACATGTAACATAATAAAAATGCGAATTCCACACATTATTTGTATTATATACAGCTTCAAAAGCACAGGACAACCCTACTGCCTTAAAGGCCTTTACAAGCTGTAAAGTAGGTCTGGTGTCTCTGATTATATATATTATTTGATATATATATAATTATATATATATTACAAAGTTAACTATTAACTGTATTTTTCATTTTCTTTTTAAATGACACTTTTCAACTGTTTTTTGGAGCTGAGAATCCACATTGGAAAAGCCAAAGCAGAAAAATGTACATGTGTGGCTACTGCCTTCTATTCATAGATGAATAAAAACATGGGGGAAGGCTGTAAAGGAGAGCTCCTCTCTACCTCCAACTTCAAATCCAGGGCTTAATCAAGACAGAAAAGAGATTCTGTTTCATATGTTTAGTGATGCAACCTGGCAACAATGTAAGAGTTTCATTTCAAAGCTCTGCAGGATACCAAAAAATTATTACTACTTCCATTAAGTATTCATTAAGTCAACTTGCATCTGAAATGTTGGGGAAAAATAGAAAAGAAAGTTATTACTTATTGTCTCAACAGAATTGTAATTTTACTTCCAGCTTTTACTCATCACAATCAGTACATTCTGGGGTATCATTGCAACAAAATAGGCAAAGGAATCCTTTAATCCAGGAGGTCAAAGCCTCGCACTTGCAGAAATACAACTTGATGATTGTTGAGGTCCAGCCCAACCATGGTTCAGTCCTGGAGATAGGTTGGTTTGGCATTGCTGTTTTTGTTTGAATCCGACCAACAGAAGCCTCACATAAAGTTATGGGGAAAGAAGTGCCTCTTCTCTTCCAACCTTATCTATTCATGCTGCAATCAACTGCTCACATTCTTGTTCAGGTTCCATGCCATGTACGCTAATAGCTCAGTCACTTCTCTATTTTTCAATAATTTAATTAAAACACTTTTCTTCAGAGTTGGGTTAAAGGGGACCTGTGCAAAAACTACCAAAAAACTACTGCTTCCCCCATTTCAGAGGCTTCACAACACTGTTTGGGATTCTCCTCCACACTCACAACCTAAGAAATAAGCATTTTGAACGCCTCTTGAAGCAGATGTTCTCCAGGCATAGTTTAGATTGCAGGAATAACAGTGGTACCAAGCCAGGAAAGGTCTCTGCCCTCAACACGTTGTTCAGACAATCTGTAAGAAAAATAAAAGCCCATGGGCTCCCACAGTCTTTCTGTCTGTATGTTTGATCTGCTTTCAAGGGGTTTGGTCTTCCGAGACAGCAGCTCACTTCAATTGTAAGTTTGTTCAAGCTTTTAAGTCTTCTGTGTCGATTTATCCCAGTTCTCAAGTGATGCTACTGTAGTCTAAATAGCAATTATTTCTGTGTTCAGTGGCTGAAAACTTTTAGCTGGTTTATGTTCACTTTCATGTCTAACAGATGCAACGGTGGAACCATGGACAGATCCGACGCAGCTCATTGCAGAGCAGAGCGAGGCTGCTGCTGCTCTTTCAGGCAAGTTCCATGTAGTTGTCACCAAAAAAAGAATAAATCCATTTATTTACCTTCTGAGTACATTTTACACTTTGAAGCAATTTTGCCATAGGCAATAACAGAATCCCCAACTGAAGCAAAGAAGGTTTCTTTCTCTTGTGTCAGTAAATAATATGCTATTGAAAGCGTGAAGTTGGGTTGGCAAGCATCCATCTTCCGTGCAGCACTCTATCTTCCTGGAGATCAAATGTGCTGGAGCGAAGGCTTAAAACAATGCTTCAGCAAAAGCCACAGACAAAACCAGAACTCACTGCACTCTTCCCTGAAGAATTTGTAATCAAGTAAACCAAAGAAACCCAAACAAACTGAAAATTACCTACAAAACATTGCACAGAACTTCAGCAAGAGTCAGACACAGATGCCAGATTTCCTGAGGTCACTTCTTTGCTTGTCTCCTCTAGCTTTCCCTCGAATGTGCTGGATGGTTAACCTAAAGGT
This sequence comes from Forpus xanthops, assembly GCA_032466535.1. NCBI lineage: Eukaryota > Metazoa > Chordata > Aves > Psittaciformes > Psittacidae > Forpus > Forpus xanthops. The sequence goes on along the minus strand of JASSUY010043780.1, from coordinate 13,097 downwards.
TAAGTTGTTCATGACGTAGGACAATGATTCAATGCATTTAGTTTACCAAGCCCCCAACAGGGTAACAAAGCATCAAAACTGCTTTGCATTCACTGTAATAATGCTTATTCTAGAAGCACTGAACATGTAAATACACAAGCAGAAACACAGCTTAAGCCCTTTATATTAGAGGGTACACGAAGAACAGAGATTCAAAATTCACAAGGACACAACTCTTTACAGAAGTGGCAAATCAAATGAAAACATGGTTTAGGAATATCTTTTAGAATTCAGAAGTAAGGCAAAAGGAAAACACAAACAGTTTGGCCAAATAAATGCCTTTAAAATACATTGCACAGAAAGGTTTTGGTCTTAGCCTCTGTTAACACAACACATGAATTATCCTGCCAATGGTATCCTGAACATTGTAAAGATTCAAACACAGCTGACAGAAGGCAGATAAGCCTCAAACCAGCAGAGGTCAGGGCATCACCAGGAGTGGAGTCAGGAGTCTAACACAGGAGCGTTACTGCATGAGTACAAGACAGCACTAGATTTGCAGTTTAGCATTGATTCAATAAATACAGTTCATGCTGACATTTTGTCTGAGACAGCACAAATACAATACAGGACAGAGGACTGAGACACCATTTTCCCCCAATAATTTAAGACTACCTACAAAACCAGGGTGAATCAGAGCTTCATTGCACATACAGCACAGTAACTGCAAGTTGTCTAATGTATGCTCATAGACTAACCCCCTGCTGTGTCCTTGTGATGGAAATGAAATTCTATACACACTCACTATGTTATTAAATGTAATGAAACATCACAGGAAAAACAACTATTTCAGGCTGCGTACGTGGAAACACACATGAACCAAGGCAAAACAAAAGGGACTCCGAAGTTCCCTCCCTTTATGAGAAGTGTTTCTTACCAGCCCTATAATGAAGCTCCAAATAACTCATTTTCAGAAGCACTCCTACTCAACACTCAGGGAGCTGAGCTGCCTTGAAACAAGTCATACCACCCCTCTTCCATGCCATCTACTGATTTGTGCAGCCAAAAGGACAATCTGATGATACAGAGATCAATATGGAACAAACAAGAATAACCTGATCTGGTCTTGGATGTAACTATGGAGCTGACAGACCAAGGAGAAATACCAACAGTAACTAATCCCAGAAAAGCAGAAGTTCAGTTCCAGATAATTTTAATAAGAGCTTTCCGTGTTCCCAAAGCATCAGATCCCAAACTTCTCCTCCAACACCCTCCAGCAGCAGCAGGACTTTTGCACCGGCTGCTGCCAGGTCTTGCATGTCCATAGTATACCTGTCTCACCAACTCAACACGATCTCGTTCAGTTTCAGTGGCAGCCAGGATATTTGCCACCATTTCCCAAACCAGAAAAGCATGCTTTGCTCCTCAGGGGACAGCCACCTACACATCAGCATCAAAGCCACCATGTCCCTTGGACAATGCATCCACCCAGCAGAGCTGGTGACAGCTCATAGCAGAGAGACAACAGCTCTCCCAGGACAGAGCTGCGTGCGCTCTCTTCAGGACCTCTCTTTCCTTTACTAGGTCATATAATGGGTGAGGAAAACTCACATCTTATTGCAACTCGTAACTGTAAGCTTGTGCAGGCCCCAAGGGATCTGTGGGTGAGTTAACATGGCCTTGAGGACCACAATCCTTAGGGGATTCAGAACACGTTTCTTTGGGAATGCAAGCCACTAAATGCTTCATTTCCTCATTTCATAGGGATTTGTGTGAAGAGAGTCATAAATCTGTAAATGCACACTTCCTATCAAAAAGCAGGATGACACTGGACTTACCTTTTCTATCGCTGCATCATGGACAGGAAGCTCCTCTGGACTGAAAATAAAGACAGAGTTCACATTACTCTTGGGTCATCTTGGCACAAAATCATTTCTGTCTTACAAGTAATCATTTACAGTAGCAACATGCAGTAATGAGCAAACAAGAATCCCGATCTTTAGGGAACTGAGACAATGACACACAGGGGCTCCTGGGATTTAGTTTGGAAACACAGTAAACCACACAATATTCACAACTTGAACGACTTCAAAATCCAAGCAACTGCACAGCTTCAACAGACAAGGACTTCAAAGAAAGTGTGCTTTCTTCTTTTGGAAAGCACCCTGTGCTGTACTACTGAACGGAAAACTAAGCGGTATTTTTGTTGTGGTTATTAAAGCACACTACTGAAACACCCCTGGAAGGGTTCCTCCTTCACTACTGCTGAGCCCCGTCCAAGGCACTGAGGCTTGGCTTGACTTTGTTTCCAGTCTCTCAAAACTCTACAAAACTCACTCTGCATACCAGGGAGGAGATGGTGGATGCTTCAGTAACATTTAAAACCACATTCCTTCACTTCTTATCCTAACTCCAAAAAGGCAGGTTACGAATTGACAGCTTGAAAAGCAGCCATTGAGCAGATACGTTTTCCAGCTTTGTATTATTCTCTTTCATTCCGAGGGCTCCAACTTCTATTTTCCTTATCAAAGAAACTTTTCTTAGCAAAAGTAACCAGACCACTTTGATGCCAAATGAGGCTGCCTTCCTCCACCTGCATCCTCTGCAGTGTCTCAGAACACAGGTAAATAGCTCAGCTTCAGCCTCTTTCTGCTCTACAATGAAGTAACACACTAACAAAACCCTGCCTAAAAGGGACTAAAAAGCAGATACTCCATGAAACTCTTTATAAAACAATAATCCTACTGTGTTTTGATAGTATGAAAAGAAATCCTGCCCACATCACTGTAGCTTTCCACAGAGAGGACATTAAACCCCAGTACTTTAGGACATTAAACCCCAGTACTTTAGGATATTAAACCCCAGTATTTTAGGACATCAAACCCCAGTATTTTAGGATATTAAACCCCAGTATTTTAGGACATTAAACCCCAGTACTTTAGGATATTAAACCCCAGTATTTTAGGACATTAAACCCCAGTACTTTAGGATATTAAACCCCAGTATTTTAGGACATTAAACCCCAGTACTTTAGGATATTAAATCCCAGTATTTTAGACCTATCAAATCTGCACAAGGGTGAAAACTACACCAGGTGAGATTACAAAAGGAGTTGCTGCTGCAGTCAATGTAAGAACAGTGTGATGCAAAACGCCTGTATTTTATTTGACCTCATTTATTTCATTTAAAAGATGCTGTTTCAGATTCAGAAGTCATAGCTGAATAAAGAAACCCATTTGAATTACTCCACCTAAGGAAGAGCTTGTTCCAATCAACGCATTTTCCAAGACCACACACAAAAGTCAATATTTCCAGTGATCGGCCTAGAAACTTAAAAAAAACCCAAAGAGCATTCATAGCATCATAGAGTGGATTGGGTTGGAAGGGACCTGAAAGCTCCTCCAGCCCCAACCCTGCCACAGACAGGGACCCCTTCCATAGAGCACAGTGCTCCAAGACCTGTGTCCAACCTGGCCTTCAGCACTGCCACTAATGGGGCAGTCACGGCTTCTCTGGGCACCCTGTGCCAGCGCTCAGCACCCTCACAGGGAAGAACTTCCAATATCTAATCTAAACCTTGACTCTTTCAGTTTAGACACGGTGTTACTTCTGAACAGCACTGCAAGAAGCATGACGCATTTAGAAACGCTTTCCATGTATCTGAAAGTTTTCTTGACAAACAACATCAAAATACAAAGAAATGTGATTAGCTTCCAACACACTGGAAATTCTGCTCAACTGCTACCTCAAGCTGTAAATGCTGTAAGGTTACAGTACTGTGCACGTTCCCATATAACTAAGCAAACTGAAACCAGGCCCTTCATATGCCCAACAACACCTAGAAAATGAGCTTATATAAACAGAAGTGATAAACCCCAGCAAAGGGGAAAAAAAAAACCCCAATTTATGAATCTGCTTGTGCTGAGCTGTCCTTTGTTTCGGTTTCCAGTGCAAAGATTGCCAAGCTGCTCACTTCTGTGGTGCCAGCTGCAGCAATGGTCACCTCACCAGAAGCCTCTTGGACAACACAAATGTACAGCAGCCTCATTCTTCACGGCCCCACAAAATCATGCCAGCAGCTGGCTGCACACACAAGGAGCTCTTTTTCCTCCAGCGCTGCCAGCAGCATGCAAGACACGGATCGGGTGGTTCCATATCCCTATGGATTCACAGCGGACACTGCAACCCCTCTGCTTCACTGGTATCACTTACAGGTTGTCTTGACATTTCCTAATCCGGCATGGACGTGATTCACGTGAGAAGTTAATCAAATCTCATTTTATCACAAAGAATGAACTGCAGTGATTTATTAAGGAGTTGCTCTCTGTTCGGTTCACAAGATAGCATTGATGTGCAAACCAAATCTACGCAGCAGTGAAAGAAGGTCTCTTTGTCCTGGGAAGCAGACACCACACTCCCTCAGCAGCAAAGATCTGACCCCATTCCTCATTATTTCTTCAGCTGCACAGCTATGCACTAACACCACATACCTGTGCATTTTCAGCATGGAAATTCCACAGGAGCACATTAAACCAGCCCCGTGGGTTTATTCCCCTCAATGCTGCTGGCAGCTGAGCACCAGGAAAAGAGCCCAGAAGCCGAGCAAGTTGCCAGGGACTGCTCAGTAACTCACTGCACTGGAATGCAGAAGTTCCTGGAGATCTTCCTCTCAGTTAACTAGCTCACACTACCTATACCCATGTACTCACGTAATACTCCAATCTATCCTGCGAGGACTGAGGAAGAGGCACAGTGAGCAAACAAATGCTCTCAAGCGCCTGAAGATACTTTAAATAAATACATTTCCATCCAATGTATCTATTTTCTATGCAAAAGAACTTTATAGATTCGTTTTGTAAAAAGGATAAGGTGGGATCAGACACAAAATCAATTCACGTGTATTCACCAATGCAATTTTATTGTACCTTTGTTCTTTATAATGATGAACCTTCCCCTTCCTTCCCCAGCCTAGCCAATCCAGTACCGTTACACCTTCATTACTTCTTTTAATGCTGAATCTTTTCCCACCATCCCCAGCCTATGTAAAGTTTTATTTTACAATGTTTTTCTCTGTGCACTTTACCAAGTAATAATGTGAAGTAGTAAACAATATTAATGTCCTGCGGCCACATCCTGCCCGAAGATCACTGCTTTCCTTTAATAGCTAAAGTAATATTCATTTAGGGGATGCAGAGAAGACGAATAGGACTGATTGATGGAAACAGCTTGGAATCTTCCAATACTTGCTATACAATAGAGGAGTCACAGAGACACCATTAAACTAAACTCATGGAAGTAAGGTCTCACCTAACAGAATCAAGATCTTAACAGTGCTCTCCACAAGAAAGAAAGATCCAAACTAGGTAAATTCACCCATTGAATCACACAGGAACTGAGATTCATTGCACATGGAATGCACCTCTGTCCCAGGCACAAGGAGGCCCCAAGCAGCTCTGGTGGTGCAGCATTACAAGAAAGGTCTGAACATGCTGTCTGCGGGTTTGGGAGCTGCAAAGCAGCATGATCTAATTGAAGATGTTACTGCTCATGGCAGAGGAGTTGGACTAGATGACTTTTAAAGGTCCCTTCCAACCTAAGCTACTCAATGATTCAACGAACAAGCACTGAGGCCAAATCCTAACTCCAATAAGGAGCAGGGTCCACATGAAGGAAATGCACTTTTCCCCTTAGATTATCAGTGATGAATGGATTTTACATCTTGAAGCCTATCACGATGGCTCGTGCACGTTCCAAGATCGCTTAAAACAACTATTAATCTTAAACACATGAATATCTGACACTTCAGAACAGATCGATGGTTCTGACCATTAAGCTGTGCTGTAATCAGCCTCCTCAAGTCTCAAGACTTAATAAGCTTACAGGCAGGGACCCACTGCTGCTGTTTAAATCAGTCTCCTTTAAACAGCACTGTGATATATTTGTTCAATATAAACACAAGGAAAGTCTGTCATATTAATCACTCATCAGATTTATTCTTTTCCTACATTAGTATTTAAATCCCAAATATGTTCCCTGCTGGCTCAAATCACAGCATTTCCCTGCTTTTAGCTTGGCTTAAATAACTTGAAGTAATGCAAAGGCTGCTCTATCATTTGCAGCTTCAGTTGAGGACGGAAGATGTTTAGTCCAACAACCAGCAGCCTCGAGGTGTTGATAACCACAGAACTGTAAATTCCAGAGGATCAATTCCATTCTCCACTGCTCCAAGTTACATGAACCCTGATATCCAATTTTTCATCGGGAAAAAGGGGCAAAAATTGACTATAATAGACTAAAAATCTTTATGCTGAAGGTTACTTGCCCAAAGAGCTATTATCTTCAAAACTTCTATGTAAGTTGTATTTTCATTTCTCATCATTTCTATTTCAAAACACCCCACTTGCTTACAAACCCTCTCCACCTGCTGCAGTCTTTCTTACCCCAGAGGGACTTAGCCAGTGTACTGCGAGGAACATTGGGGTCCTTTAACCTGAAGCATGTTGCAGGAATAACTGTGATATAGGCAAGTCATTATTTAATAAGTCATCCAAATTCAATATTTCTTGATAACTGAACTCACTATACCATGGCTATTAAAAAACTCAAATCATTACAAACCCTGTGGTGCAGTCCCTAGACAAAACAGTTTCTCAAGCTATTTCTCAACTGCTTTCTCATGCTCTCTTCAAAGTACTACCAAGTGCAATAGCATCACCTTGGATCACTCCATGCACATTTGAACTGAGAAGCATTTTGAAATCCTATTTGGTGTCACACAGTAAATGCAAAGTGGGAAAAGTTTCTTGCAGAACGCTTCATGTTCTCATGGATTTAATCACGTAAAAATAGATGCTGTGCGTTCAGGTTCCATTTGTGAGGCACTGAGTGTTTAAACCCACGTGGGAAACGTATTTGCTACTGCTTGGGATTATTTTGACAGAGCTCTTTAGAAATCTTTGAAAATCTCACTCATTTGTACCATTTTTAAACTCTTGTGATCGAGGAATTTGTGAATGAAACCCACAAAACCACCACTGAAGCATAAAACCCGAAAGCAAAGTGTCTCACAAAACAAATCTGTGAAGAGTGATCACACACAGGACAAGAAAGAAGGGAATTCACTTGATGGGTGTCTGAGCAGGAAAAGCAGTACAAATGGAGTCGTTTTGCTGTACAATATAGAACTGGGATTATGGTGGAACAAATTGCAGCAATATTTCAGTCCTCTGATAGTAAACATAAATCTTCCCTTCCCAAGGAGGAGCAGGTTTTAGGCCGTGCAATTTGTCAGAAATGAGTTGCAGGAGCTGTATCTTTACTAGACAAAATATCCCATTATATTCACACTGGGAAACCAATTCTACAAGAATAAACTCACTGACCAGGTGAGCCTTTAGGTCTTAGGTCTGCCAGCTTTCCGGTGTCTGACAGCACATAAAACAAGCAATATGGGTAGTTACAACAGTGCGTTGCGATAGAATGACACCTTATGTTACATACGTGTGTGTATGTATAAATGCACATACACATACAGAGGCATATATGCATATAAAAAACCCATACTGTTTCCAGGTAGCTTTTACAGCCTCCTGTCATAGAATATCTACACTGACCTTTGTTCAAAGTTAGCTGAGAAGTGCTTCACAAACACCTTAAAGGAGGGAAGATATCTAAGACTAAGCGTGCAATTCACAGGACACACAGCATTATTACTTCTAATGAATATTTCTGTGCCTGAGTTATGTCCCAAGATGGGCGACAAAGCAAACTGTATTTGAAGTCAACTGAAAAGAATTCACTAACCATTATAAGTAGAAACAACCAATATTTCAATGTCATGTCTTTCTCTAGACCCATGATCAAGTTATTCTACTCTTAACAGCACAGATCTAAAGCACAACTGAGCACTGGATGCAGATCCTTTAGTCCAAACAAGTTGATTTTCAGAAGAACTCTGATTATGTTTGCTTTTATCTTCCAACATTTGAATGCAAATTCAAGGCAATAATGTCAATTTCCAAAACAAATAATACTGGAGAAGATTTCTGGAAGTATGAAGGGGAAGGTAAGAAAACTGGTTATAAACTAAATGATGATGTTCCTCAGATAAAATTCGATGGATCACTTCCTTTTTTCCATTAGATGTTTTACTTGGAGCAAGCTGCTCCAGTGGAAGGTGTCCCTGCCTGCGACAGGGGGTTGGAGCTGGAGGAGCTTTAAGGTCCCTTCAACCCAAACCATTTAATTCTGTGATTCTACTTACATAACTCCCAATTTTGACTGTGTCTATCAAAATAACTGAGGCTCTGCTACTGTAATCATCCACTTTGAATTTTCAGTGAATAACCTCTGCTCAGTATGGGGGTGGTGACTGCAGCAGATTAGGAGCAGCTTGTAGAAGTTTGGTTAAAATTCATAAGCAAGCCAAAGCACTTAGTTAACATATGGATAAACCAACGTGATATCCCACAATATAATTACCAGGAAATACACTGCAAGAAAGAATTTAATGCTGGCAAAAGATTGGATCGCATGTGATTATGTGACTGGGTTTAATCACAGTCATCACTTGTGCATTGGCAGCAACATCCACTGAATCCACACAGCACAGCGAACATGTAAGCTCCTGTCCAGAAAGACTCAAATAATGCATATTCTCAGAGAGAAAAGAAAATCCAACTGTATCTCAAAGTGATGCCTTTTTAGTAAAGTACTTTCCTGCTGGGAAAGAAAACTCCTGTGTGAGTTTTTATTGTCAATACTAAAAGTGATCCAGAAATCCATACAAAAGATAGCTGTATTTTTACTGCCACACGCTAACATACATGCTTCCTTGCATCTTTAGTAAAGATGTGTTCTAGGTGCAAACTTTAAAGTTTTCCCAGCTCAGAACAGGAAAACCCTTGAGAAATATCTATAATCTGCTTAATTGAACAGCAGCATTTCTAAGGATTTCTGGTAACACTCTAATTGGACATACACAAACACAGAGGTCAAAAACATCTTCTCGGAACCACAAAAATTAGTCTAAGCTACCTTAAAATCCCCAAGAGGCTAAAAGACAAATGCCAAAGAATGAATCTTTTTGCCTTCCAATTTACACTTGATAAATAAATGCCTAAAATATCTAGGATTCTTTCCTAAAGCATATATATATAAGTATACACACACATACATATACTGATTTTAAGTACTGCTTGAAGGTTAGTTACTGTGCAGATCACTTACACTATATATTAATAGCAATTGAAGACTTACATGTTGGCAGCTTCATCTGTATTAAAATTCATGTGCTATGCAAAGCATATTCCAACATGAATTAACTAAGCTGGTAGTATTCCAGCAATATATATTTGTTCACTGCTGAAGCTCAATGTCCCTAATGCTTGCTTCTCTTATGAAATAACTTGCTCCAGTCGAAAATTCCACTTTGGTGGCTCTTTCCCTTGTGTCAAGAGTAGCAGCATCTTTGTACTTGTGAAAAGTGCTGCCCCACACCTCTTTTAGCACTCTTAATAATCAAAGCCAGTGAAGCACACCCTGGCCATCCCCTGTGTTCAGTTACTTTAATCTTCTATAAATGCTAAATATAGGAGGAAATATATGTGGTAATAACGATTATGTTAAATCCTGACATTTCAGGGTTTCAGCAGAATCTCAAAATGAGAGTGTATCGCTTTATGTATGTTGTATAAATTAAATCATATTACCATATTCAATCATTCTTTCAGTTCTGCCACTTAAAAACTCTTTTCATAAAGGGAAGTAGTTCATGAATTCCCAGTACATGATGGGTGATCTTTTACTCACATCAAGTAGAGGCAGCTGTTAACAAAACCGTGCTATTTGTCCTTAGTTGGCAGAATTATCCTGCAGCTTACTTTGGCATTTGCAATTGAGTCTGCAGGGCTGCACTCACCTCATTTCTTTCTGCATCTGCAGTGGATTGCTGAAGTGACAGCCTGAAGCAACTCAGCTGCATTTCAAATTCAAATTTCAACTCTAGCCCTAAGAATAAGCTAAAGAACTGGCTGAAATGGTGACAGAGGGTTAGGGAAAAAATCCATACATCTGACCACAAGCTATTGAAAATAAGACACAGGTTTAAGGAAGCAGTTGCTGGGAGCTGCCAAGCACATCTCGTGCTTATAGAAGTAAGTTCAAATTCACTGATGCAAAGGAAAGGATTGAAATGCAACAACCACCACAACTGGAGGCAAATGAAGAGATCAAAGTTCATTATCCATCATGAAAGCAGAGCTGTGAACTGAAACAGTCAGAACAGATGATGACTAATTTCCGAGTTCTGAATCCCAATTACTAACCCAAGAAAGCTTCCACTTCTCTCCTTAAATACCATCCTCAGTGCATATAAGGGCATAGGGAAAGGATACTAAACAGAGCTGAAATTTGTTTGGGATGGGGTTTCTTTTAAACAGAGTTTCTTCAGTACACTGATTAGCAATGGATATTCTAGAGCAAAATCAGTCCAGGGAAGCGTGTCACATACCAGCGGGCAGAATCCATTGCACAGAATGCACAACTACAGTGGAGTTTCACAGTAAATCTTTATAATGCCGCATAAAAAACTCTATGCAAAGTGAGGCATGTCCATGTGTTTAGTAAAAAAAGAGAATCAAGAGAAACACAACTTCTCCAGCATCCAAGATATATATATATGTATTTAATACAGATTTGTCTTTGGCAGCTGACAGAGGCTGAACGTGGCACACTTCCCTCCCAAGGGAGGGAAGAGTTAAGCAGCTCTCCTGACAAGTAGGTCTGACCCTGTCTCACAAAGCTGAGAGGAAAAGAGGAGGAGGAAATCAACAGCCAAACCCCTACCAAATGACCCAAGCAGATAAAAATGCAGTAAGATTTGCATTTATGATTGAATAAACATTTCACTGCTCTTTAGCCACATCATTGTAGCACTTAACGTGTTTGGCAATACTTTCTGTGCCTACAAAATTAAAGATAGTGGCTGAGTGTCACTATGAACAAGAACCCTGTAATTCTCCTTAGAGCTCTTTCCTTAAGCTTTGATGTGCCAACTTTTCCACTGAAAATTGAAATGAAAGTTAAACAAAACCCCATCTTTTTTAAATACCACTTTGATTATTACCAAGTTACAGCTCCTATGCTTTTTTCCTTAATTTCTATTACCGAGACCTTTTGGCACTGCAGCAGAAGTGGGTTTGCCACGTAGAACACTCAGGGACCAATCCTTACATCTGTTATCTGGAGAGACTTCAAGTGTGCACCTACTCCAATCACCCGGGTTAGTTGTGTAGGAGTTACTGTTCTTGGACACATGATGTGACAGGCACACTGTACAAAGTAATAAGGGATGCACAAAGACTATGTTAGAGACAAGGACTATATTCTAGCAATGCTATGTATAAATAACCAAGAAACAGAATGAGAAAACCACCAGTTGCTCATCATATTGCTCCCTATTAAAAGCTTTGAGGCAAAATAATAATCCTGGAAAAAGAAAAATCAATAGTTTCAATTTGGGGACATTTAATGGAGGGTCTCACAACTCTTGACTTAGCTCTCCACATCTTTGCATGCTGCAGAAATGCGTTACAGAGCTGATAAAAGTGCAACACATTTTAACTAGTAAAAAGCTTGATGAGAAGAGCAGGTAGGCCTCTCTCTTAGCAGAATAAAGAATAAATGAACTCTGCTACTTGAAAAGAGCCTCTGGCAACACAATAATCTTCATCAGCAACTGTTCTAAAAGCATGTTGACTGCTTTAATCGACTCATGGGATAAGAAATGAAAGTATGAGTCAGGTTCCCAGCTGCTGTAAATTGGCACAAATCTATCAAAATCAGCACAGAGCTACTGCAAGAGCAGTAAAAGAACCTAACCCAAGTATTTAAGAGAGCTTCGTGACTCGAGGGTGGGGAAACCACAGCTGTATTTGCTACCATTTATGCTTTTACTGTACATCTTCTCCTTCAGTAGGAAAAGAGAAACAAAACCCATAGAAGCAAACTTGAAGAATAAACCTCCAATCTGTCCGACATCACTGCACTGATCCCTGGGTATTTATCAACACAAGAGCATCTGCCACACTGCACATGCATCCACAGCTCCCATTTCTTGAGCAGGTAGCAAAGAAAAGCATATGTAAGCTGAACCACCCCAAATCAGACCATAAAACCTGACAAAATCTGTTATCGCTACAAGACAATAACTATCAATACAAGTTAACAGAGACAATAACAAGACCTGAAAAGAACTCGTATCATGCAGGTTAGAGAAATTAAAGCCTTTAAAATAATGGCTGCATGTTTTAAACGATGCCATGGCAGGTTTCGATTTTCACAGCTCTTTATGGGCATTAACAGGACAATTCAGCTGCTGGCATTCAGCAGTGGAAAGCAAAAAGGCCTTGAAAAGTTGCAGAAAATAAATCCTAGTTGCTTCTTATTTCTACACGGTACCTACTGAGCAGTGAACAATTACAACACCTTCCACAATGCATTACTCAGCGTATGTTAGTCATGATCTGTGTTTCCCAATGGAGAGCAGTAAAAATTGGCCTTGAGCTGTACCCGCCACAAATTCTGAAAAGCAATGCTATTTTCTTGTGCTTACAAAGGCACAACTATGACCTTAAAAAGTCTTCTTATAAGAGAAGGCTGAACATCTCCCGCACAGCTGGGTGAGACAGATGATTAAAAGAATCAAACAAGAACATACACACAGGAAAAGAAAAGATAACTTCAATACAAGATCATAGAATCATAGAATAGTTTGGGTTGGAAAGGACCTCAAGATCATCCAGTTCCAACCTCCCTGCCATGGGCAGGGACACCTCCCACAAAACCATGCAACCCAAGGCTATGTCCAACCTGGCCTTGAGCACTGCCAGTGATGGAGCATTCACAACTTCCCTGGGCAACCCTTTCCAGTGCCTCACCACCCTCACAGTAAAGAACCTCCTTCTTATCTCCAAACTGAACTTCCCCACTTTCAGTTTGAACCCGTTACCCCTTGTCCTCTCACTATAGTCCCTCATGAAGAGTCCCTCCCCAGCATCCCTATAGGCCCTCTTCAGATACTGGAAGGCTGCTACGAGGTCTCCTCACAGCCTTCTCTT
>JASSUY010043772.1:0-17486 GCA_032466535.1 Forpus xanthops | reverse complement strand
GTCTGAACCCATTACCCCTTGTCCTCTCAGTACAGTCCCTCATGAAGAGTCCCTCCCCAGCATCCCTATAGGCCCCCGTTCAGATACTGGAAGGCTGCTATGAGGTCTCCACGCAGCCTTCTCTTCTCCAGGCTAAACAGCACCAACTTTCTCATCCTATCTTCATATTTTATTGAAATATTGTAATAGTTGTGGCTTTAAGTTACTTTGTCACAAGTTTCTTAGAAGCACAGTGTAGTGTACAAATATTTGTTTAGAATACATAATAGAAGATTGAATAATGGCATATGAAAAAATGCAGTTCAGTAGTGTAACGTGTACAGAAGAAATTTGAAGTAGTTGTAGTTGCTTATGGCAGTCATAATGAGCGGAAATTTTTTTGCTTTTGGAGGCAATGGAGATGCCTTACCACTACTTACTCTAAACATCATTTTGCTTTTGTAGTGTTAAGTGGGGAAAAATAATTGTTACAGCCGTCAGCAAAGTCTGGAGTGGCAGAGGAACTTGCAGAGGTGATGCTAAATGGTTAGTTCTGAGAACTTGCATTACTGTGGTTACACAGTTCTGGTTTGAAGAACTGCAAATGAGGAAAAAATTGAAGAAAGTATTGTGCTTGTGAAGTTGGAATGCAGAGAACATAGAACTTACAGTTCCACTCTCTTCTTCCCCTTTCACTCCATTTTTTTTTTTTTTTCAGGGTTGCTTTTCAAAGCATTTCTGATAGCTGCATATTGAATAGTTGATTAAGCTTCTCATTCTGTGAAACTAACCAAAACTACCTAAAGTGTTGTGATGCATCACCAGTACCAAACAGTGTCTTCCCTACCACAATAATGGCTCAGACTTCCCAAATTTGTGTGTTTGTGTGATAATGTTATTAGCCAGTAAACTTTTGATATTTTTCAGTTCCTTTCAAATTTAAGGCTAGTAAAGTAATATTTTCTAGCTCTTGTTGTAATGCACAGTAACTGTTTTTTTTTGAAATAAGAGCTGATATTCCCATGATATGTCATGGCTCCAAGACCTGAGGCTTTGGAAAAACATTATGCATCAGAGTGAGTGGGTGCAATCGCTGAACCAAGAGGGCAACAGGAGCAAAGTGAGTGAAAGAGGCTGAGTCAGTCTTAGGTGTATCACTGCTGCAGTAGTGGATTGGAAGTGATTGGAAATATGGGAGTCTTTTATATATGTGGCTATGAATACAAGAGATGAATGTGAACTGATTAAATAATGAAGTATCCACATAGCTATTTGTGCTAATCTTTCTTAATACCATCTCGTAGTGTTAAAAGTTATTCAAATCACTTTAAGGCTATAAAAAGTATTTTTAGTTGTGGTTATTGTATCAGATAGGCTTGTCTAGTCTGATTCACTGAAAGTCAAGTTTATATGAACTTGGTCTAAATTATATTTAACTGCAAATTTGATTACAAGTGGAGGAAAAGAAAGGGGCCTACTCAGGGTGGACTGGGGAAGGAAATGAAGGAAAAGTTACTGATACTTACTGAGGAAGCCTGAAAGAAGCAGCTGTCCAAGCAAAAACAAGAACTGCTTAAAACCACTGTCAGGTCCTGACCAGGGTGATTTCTGTAGGACCTGAATATGGAGGTATGTACTGCCTGCGTTCTTGCTAATTGTAAGACTAGCAGAGCATTGCTGTGAAAACAGAGAGCAAGGTGTTGGCTTACAAATTTATCTAGAAGAGAGATTTGATGCATTTGACTTGTTTTCTTTCTTCCTTCCATCCTCAGCATGAGCTCTACTGGTCCTGTTTCCTAGTACTCTATGGGACCATGGGTGGTTATCCTAGTGGAAGTTGCATGTGTATTTTATAAGTGTAGTGAACAGGTATATCTTGTGCTGGCAGCTGTTTCCCATGCAAACTTGATTCTAGTAGTGCTAATTATCTTTCAATCCTATAAGTCTTGCTTGCCTGCTCTGTCATTGAGGCTGCAAGTGGTGCCAAGCTCCTTCCTGTAAGCATGTGTTCTGTAGAAACTTGCAAGTGAGCCCTGCCCAGATGTTTTAAAACCTAACTTAATGAATGTTAACGTTGAACTGTTTGAACATTCATATCCATTCAGACATTTCAAGATCATGCCCCAGGTGTTAGTATTATGCAGCTGATGTTTCGTGCTTATTAGATGAATGCATCTTCTCACTGGAAGTACTGAGCAGAGGTTAAAAGGGTGCTGTGGGAACAGTGGATCACCTGCTCAGTTGCCTACTCAGAGCTGTTGTAGATAAAACCTCAGGAAATAGAAGGCTGTTTGGATTGCCCTAAGGAGCACTGTCAGGGACAGTGGAATAGCCAGCTTCCTTTCATGGTCACAGTTGACATATTCAGCACTGTCATTTGGGTGGAGGCTTCAAGGTCAGCTTCTGCCTTTTAATCAGCACACATGAGCAGTCTCTGTCTCCTAGCCATAATGCATAGGCTGTAGTGCTTGTACTTCCTCCGGTGCTTTGGCTTGTGTTAGATGGAGTTATCTGCAAACACGGACAAGTTTTCCTCACTAGCCTCCTATAAACTCTTCTTTGTTAAAATATTTACCAGTTGTTTCCCCCTCTACATGTCCCCTAAGATTAGATACAGTGTTTGCTGCAGCTTTGTTGTGATTTCTACATTCCAGTATCCAGTTGCTGTATTCCTTTTTTTTTTTTTTTTTTTTTCTTTCTGTATGTGTGTATTTGTGTGTTGCTCCCAGTGAGTTCAGGTCATAGATGAGGTCTCAATGCACTTGAGAAGTACAGTGGCAGAACTACTTGCTTTCTGCTACTCCCACTGATTTGTGGTACTTCAATCTAAAGTAACATAGAATCATAGAATTATAGAATAGTTAGGGTTGGAAAGGACCTTAAGATCATCTAGTTCCAACCCCCCTGCTGTGGGTAGGGACACTTCACTAAACCATGTCATCCAAGGCTCTGTCCAACCTGGCCTTGAACATTGCCAGGGATGGAGCATCCTTTCAATTCTTGATATTTGATATGAAGGAAAAAATATAGTTCATTCTTTGTAAGGAATTTTGAAAATAGATTGGTGAAATTAACTACTTACTATGCACCTCTGTAATCTTTATCACTTCAGTATGCACAAAGCTTTCCACTTGCTGTTCAAACTGCAACCAATATCAGCAGAAACATCATTTTAGCTTGCAAGCAGGTTTAGTGCTGCTGAGATTAGCATGCTTCACACTGAAGTGTTTGTGAAGCTTTGACGCTGTTTACTTTCTAATTCCTTCTCATTATCCTGATAACATAACCTTATGTGGTTGCTCAGAGAGCTGTCATGCTTTAGTGCCTGAGTGATGTCTTTGGAGACTTCAGCCTGTTGCAGAAACGCTAATTTCTCTGAAGAATCAGCAGTCTTGGGCTATTTGAGTAGTAGATGAAGGTGTATTCAACAATAGGAGATTGCTTTTTCTATCCTGCAGACGGAGAAGTCCACTTCCCACACCCCTTGCTGGATATGGAATTTTACAATCCTTGCTTTATTAGGTTGGTTATGCTATGAAGTCTTTTTGTTTTGTGGTAGGAGGGTAGCATTTCTAGTATCTTGTTCTTCTGAGCTTGAACTCCTTTAACCTGTGAATTTTTCCCAGGTTTTCCAGGAAAAGCCATTAACTTCTCTTCTGAGCATCTGCCTACACCGTCAAGTATAAGGCACAGTGTAGGCTTTTTAGTAAGCCACTGTAGAATTTTGTGATCTGTTATTAAATGAAAGATAGTAAGAATTCCCGATGGTATCAATAACCTTTCTATCTCCAAGGTTTCTTTTTGATTTATAGGGCAATACTTCTGTTTCTCCATTGCTTTAGATGGCATTGCTCCTAAACTGGTTTCAGAGATGTCTGTATGCTTAGGAGAGTTAGTGCCTGGCAAATTTTTTAGTCGAAAAGGATCAGGCTTTCTGCAGACCTTTCCTTCAAGAATCAGTTTCCTCTTACATAATGTCTGCCAGTGGGAAATGAGGAATAGAGCATCAGAAAACCCTATTTTTCCTTCTGTGTGAAGGACAGAGTGGTTTGCCAAGGATGAGCTGTGTTGAGCAGAGTTTAAGAGCTGATCTCCTGCTGGGTGACTCAGCCTGGCGATGTCTGGAGCGTGCCCTTCACGCAGCGTGCCCTTTGCCACTTTACCTGCAGTGTCATTCTCTTCCCATAGTGTGACCTGTTACTGACACAGCCATGCTCCCTTGGTCATAGCTGTACTTGCTGACAACATCCCTCAAGTTCCTCATTCCCACAGCTAAGCCATCCCGCCACTCTTGTGCACAGCGCAGATCCAAAAGAAACCACATTGAAGACGTTCTTGTAGTTCTGCAGCAGAAGGTCCTGCCAGTAAACCAGCACTGTTGTCAAATGCACCCAACTGATTCAGCTCTTGTAGCCCTGAGGCCCCTCTAAAGTGGTTTATTCACCCAAAGTGCAGCATAAGCACTGAGTCTGATTTACACAAGGTCGAAGCAAAGCAGAATAGGCATTTTAATTCTGCTCTTTGCTGGTGAAGCTTTGATGTGATTGGGATCTATGATATATATACATGTTGAGTTTGGAGGAGAAAGGATTTCTTCTACACACCATTGCATGCTGTTTGGATAGTACAGGAATTGTATCTGCTTTTCAAGGAATAATTTTGCAAAACCAGTTGCATCTGTGGTTTGCTGTCTTCAGAAGAAAAGCTGGTCATCAGCATCTGGCAGTGAAGGTTTGTCACTTTCTAGTCTCTTTCATCTCTAGAGAACAGTGCTTCTGTACCTACCTGACAAATTGGTATGCTCACCTTGGCTATGTGCATCATTCAGCTATTCAAACTTCCAGGAGGGTATGGGTGCAGGCCATCTGAATGCCTCTTCATGACCTCTGCCTTGTAATGATGAGTAATCCACCTATGGGCATCTTTTTCCTTCTGCTCTTTTTTTTTCAATGCTTGTGCTGTATGAAGAATCCTTTTGTTTTTAATGGAGGATTGGTGATGCCTATCTTCTGGCAATTTTGTAAGAATATGCTGGGTTGGTTTCTGTTACTTGTTACTAGTAAATGTTGAGTCTTATCAGGAGGGGATTTGTTCTGGTACATGGGTCAGATTTACTTGCCTATGCCCGTACTTGCCCAACACTGACTTCTTTCCTGGGGACAGTTTGAGGCCATAGCAGGAATGGCCTGGAGTAGTTCAGGCTATGATTCACTCTTAGCTGTTGACCTTCTCATGCAACTCAGCGTTTGTGTTTTTCACTGCTGTGAATAGATAGAGTGAAGGATACTCTAGGAGTGCTGCATGTACCTAGCCCATGAAACTAGCTTAATGTATCTGGGAAAGTGCTCAGTTGATTGAATATGAAATAAATACATTTCCTTGGAGTGCAGCACATCTGTCTGTTCATCACAGCTATGTCGTGCAATAAGAAGGTGCTGCAATATGTGGCCTTCCTTTGATGCTTTAATAGGCAAGGTGCTTTCCTTGGCTTGAAAAGTTGGGATTTAAGTACTAGCACATAACTCAGTAAAAATCACATCAAATAAATTCTTACTTTAGTCTTCATCACCGGTGATTAGACTTGCACAGTGATTTGCCATCTTACACATGGGATTTCTAAAAATATTATTTTTTTTTCAGCTTTTCTTAGAGGATCAGTATGTGAAATTGTTTGGCAAGAGTATTTGTTTTAAAATAATACAGTATATGTTGTCACCATTTTAATATGTTAAATACACAGTATGAGTCAGAAGGATGGAGGTGTCTGGATGCGAAATGTGATTTAGTATGGCTGGGGACCAGGCAAGAACAGATATGACAATGTGTTGGTCACTCAATTTCTTTATGTGGGCATGTGTATGTTTTCTTTGTGATGGTGTTTCTAGTGCAAAAGTATGCAATGTTCTTATGTTAATGCATGAGAAATAAGCCATTTATTCAGATGAATTGGTTCAAAATTTCACAAGATAAAAAATAAAATTTCCTTACAGATTGTTCTGTTACATGACAATACCAAGAACTTGAAAAAGTCAAAGAAGGTTGATAGAACACCGCATAGTATCCAATAGCTGTGCTTTGGTTGATTTGGATGTGACTGAAGGACCTTGTCTGAAGTCATCAATCCCTATGAAAGGCTGTTGTGTCCTCTGGTAGTTAGCAAATACCTGTCACCTTTAGGCCAATAATTTTACTCTGGAGCTAAGAAGCTGTTATTGATGAAACTTCAGTCAAACAAGAGTGTCCCTATAAAAAGTTTTGACTTCTTCAGGTTCGCCTTTCTTCCTGATTTTTAATTTATTTATATAGATACATGCACACATACCTGCATATACACACACATGTAAGTATGTATGTTTAAATGGCTGTGGTTTTGTTGCTAGTCTATGTCTTTCTAGAGTACTTAAGGAACAGACTTTAGCAGTTAAAATGGAGTCCTTTGCCTCTGGAGGATCTGAGGCTAAGGAAACTCGCATGGACTAAATGGAAAGTAGAATGGTAATTACAGCTCACTTTATGTATTCATTTTGCTTAATTTACAAGCTGAGGTGCAGTCAGGTGGCTGGGCATTTGAATGTTACAACTGTTACAGTCTAATCACAGGATCCTGGTAAAACTACTCGTGTATTTCCGTCCTCAGATTCATAGCTGTATTAGTGGAGGCTGTTCTATGTATTCAGTTATGAAAAGAAAAAACCTACATGCAGTAAATTGTTATTGTAATTGAAACTCATTGATACCAAAAGGGAAAAAGTATAGTCTTTGATCTGTGAAATTGCATTGTAGTGTTCATTTATTGCTTTAAATATAGCAACTAGAGGAGGAAGACGTATTGATTTTTCATTAAAAAAAAGCCTCCAAGGCATCTCTCAGATGGAGTAGTTTTGTACTTAGAAAACGTTCGTAGATGAACATTACACCACATTAACAAGATTGAATTGCTTGTATTGCAACTTCAACAGTAAGTAAACTGACATTTTTAAATGGACTTCTGAAATATTAAATTTTGCCTACTTAGGATTTGGTTCCCCTAGACCAAATTAACTTGGATGCTCAGCAGTGACTCTATTTGTTCTGGCATTAGAACAAGCATAGGGCAGAGCTTCCTGGTCTCAAAAAACTGGTGATGGTAAGAGGCCTCTGCAGAGTTCCCAGCCAACTGAATGCTTGAGTTATTTTGCCATACAGGAAATCAATTGCAGCTGAATGTGCAGTTTCCACTCCAAGTATATAAACAGGCCTTATGTTGATATTAAAAAAAAAAAAAAGAAAAAAGAAAAATTAAAAAAAAATCCAATCCTGCATTCAGGAGCTTCTTGGAAGTTCTGGGCAAGAAATATTTGATGTTTGGTTTCTGTCAGTGGGTTCTCCACTGACACCGTTAGCTGAGTCCCTAGCACAGAAATAGCTAAGAAGGAGGAGTAAATTAATCTTAGTGGCCTCTAGAACAGGCAAATGTAAAGCAATGACTTGGAGAAATGAAAATTATACAAAAGGTATTGTTCAGTTCTTGCTTGATGTTTCAGTTGATGTTGTGAAGCTAGGAAGGGTTACAAATTTAACAAGGGAACTGAGTTCTTTCCCTCATTAAATCAAGAATCTTGGTTTTTTAGGCTTCGAGATAGGTTACTAAATTTTGCTAGAAAAAACTGCACCACAGTTGTTTCTTCTACCACTTCTCAAAAAGCAGCTATTTAGGTACAAGACAGATCTCAGAAAGTGACCCTTGCCTCTGATTTGCTTTAACAGCTAGATATGCGTCCTTCCATTGCTCACTAGGAAAGTGAGGGTTCATTTGGATAGAGGTTTCCATGCGCTAAAGTAATTAAGTTTAAAATCAGTGCTAACAATTCCCAGGAGCATGGCCTGAAGCTTTCAGAGTTTAGAGCTTGGGAACCCAGCAGCACTTTACTGCTTACAACACAACCACAGACAAACTGTCTGATCCCGATTTTTAATGATATGTAGGTAGGCACTCTCAGAGGTGGTAAGACTCTTAATGGGATTTTCAGAATCACATTAGTGTCTAATTCGTATTCAAAATCTGACCCTCTAGCCTGTCTGAACTGGATTCAGCTCATGCTACATTTTATACAGCTACTCTTTAAGGCAGAATGGATTGACAGTACGGGGAGCATGGCTCAGAGGCTATAAACTAGGGTGAGCGCAGCCCCTTATGAGCTATGCAGTTGTGCTCCTTTCTCTAATTCCATAGTTTCTACTCTTCTTTCAAAATGCCACAAATTCAACAGAAGAGATGAAAAGTGACTCCGTTTTGCCAAATCTAAGAGTGATTTAGTTGATGAGTGCTCTACCAGGTATTAAGATTTTGATTCTTATTTTAATGTTTTAATTTTTATTTATTTTTAATAGGACATGGTGTTTGTGCCTCTGGCTGGAGTGATTACTGATTATTGCTGATGTTCAGTGAACATACTCAAGTTAACCATGAGACTGCTTAGTATGCAAATCCACATTAGGTCTCTGTACTGTATAGAGGAGAGAGTGGGTTCTATGGATGAGCATGTTAGTGGGTTTTTATGCTAATTAAATCAAAATTTTTTGGGACCTAAGCAGGGAGGGGAGGCTATGTCTTCAGCTTTAGCACTGTTTCTGTAATGGAAGTTTTGCTAAAAGTCTGTAGCTTTTGGTTTTGTTGCTTGATTCTGTTCTTTTTGGAAGCAGAAGAGCCACTTTCATGGAGAAACAGAGGTCTTTGCATGGGGCTTGGGTGATTTGGTACTTCTGTGGTCTGAGATTTCTTATGTTACTATATGTCATTTTCAGAGGAAATTGATCTTTCATAGTTTATTTCTTTTAGGGCTTTAGTTTTATTTATGTGCTGTTACTCTCTGGAAGTCTTGGGGGACCTGGAAACCTGAAAGCATAGGAAAATCAGATTTAGATGCCATGAAAATGCAACTTGATTGTAATAACTGATTTTTCTCATTTGATTATCTGAAAAAAGTTGACATTCCAGAAATCTTCACCATAGGGCTGTCGGGAGACTCCACAGAAAATATTAAATAAGAGGGTGTTAAGCAAGGTTCCTTTCTCCATCCTTTACTCCTCAGTCCTTGTGCCAACCCAAAGGAGTCTTTTCTGCCTTCTGAAGAAAGCTGATATTCAGTGATGGGCTTTGTGGGTGGCAGCAGAGGCACTGCTTTGTGGAAAAACTCAGTGACTTATAAATAATCAATTTCACTCCTTCCAGTGCTAGTGCTGAAACCAGTGCAGCATGAGTTAGTCTAAAATAAAATGATTTTTAAAAGTGCATTATGTTAATTGTCACTCTGGCTTCTGTGACCTGCAGAGGTAATACTAATATACTAGATTAGACACTAATTGGTAATACTTAATATTTTACCCTACTGATAGTGGGGCTTGTAAATAATTTTGTAGTATGTATTGGTGATCCAGTTGTGTTTAAATGCCTATAAAATTTTAGGAGAGTGGCAACTTTGTGTCAGATCCAATGTTTTGAGATTGCATAGCTTTAGTAGATACACACTAGCAGAACTGCATAACATTCAGCTGAAGCTTACATCTGACAAACATTAGCAAAGTCTTACTTTCCTTTGGATTCGAGGGAGAACAGTCTCTGTAAGTAGAAAAGCATTTTGCAGAGACCGAAAGAGGAAAGACCAGAAATTCCTCTTCAGGATTTGCTAAAAATAGCAGGATTTGAATAAGGTTGCATGTTTTAACATACATCAGAGAAAAATGATCCGCATGACCTAAATTAAGTGCACAGGTTGTCTATGTTATCTGCTGATATTTAATTACTAACAATTTTTTGGTCCACAGGTGTTGAGAGCTGTCTATTCCCAGGTTCCACACAGCAAATCAATTCATTTATTTAGCTGGAGATTCGTGCATATCCAAATACGTGTGGAATATTTGCCTAGTGACCTTAAAAAGTGAACTATTTGCACAAACTCTCCCCTCCCCATCTGATTTCCATTAAATTTCAAATGTGCTGCTTGGCCTTGGTTTTGAGTTGCAGTAATTTTAATGTGTTTTCATGATGAACAGAAAAGCTAAACCAGACCATCAGACTTGAGTAACCTTTTTTTTATAGGTGAAAGCTGAGATAACATGGCTTGTGCATGTGTCCTGAGAGGCAGAGGATTTCCTAAGACTCTCTGGGATCCATGGCAGACAAGCGTTCACTGTGAAGTGCTTCAGAAAATTGTTGTATCAACAAAACTGGATTGTGTGGGAATGTATCAACTAACAGGATAAGGCATTCAAGGACTAGATGAAGTACGTTTAGTAAGGAATTAGTACCATGGGAAAAAGGAAGAAAGCTAAAATATGAGGAGTGGTGTTCTGCAAAAACAATAGCAGAATGGTTTGGACAGATGCAGCTTTGAAGGGCGAATAGAAAGTCTGTACCAAATAACCACCAGTAATTTTGCTGAATTTGCTTCATATGCCAGAATTAAACCTGGAGGTTCTAAGAATATTTTAATTTTGAAAAACTTTTGGGGGTGATGGAGGAGACATTTTATAAAATTTGTTTATATTTTGCTATTATCCATTTGACTGCTATAACAGTATTGTCTATTTTTAATTGTTTCAATAAGTTGGTGTTTAGAATATGCTAATCTTTGAAAAGAATGAAAATAGACCTTGGCAGTTCTGCCAGTCATGCTGTATTGTATCAGAAAAGAAAGCATCAGATCAATATACTTTGTTCTGGCAATTCAGGATGAGGTTTAATATGCAGTGTGTTTACACCGAAAGTAACTACACAAAAAAGAATTCCTCGAGCATCTGTGCATCACTAAGTGCTTTGTTTAGGCCATGTCTTTCATAGTATGAGGGCTTGCAAAGCTATGTGGGGGTGGAGAAGAATGATGTGTGCCCACGTGTGGGCTTTTCTCTAAGTTGGTTCTATTTTTGGTGTGCAGTGGAGCAGAGGTACGGGGCAGAAATAGGGGTTCAGTTGCAATGTGATTGCTTTTTAAAACTTTCCTGTTGTGGGAAGCAGATACCAGGTTCTTGGTGTTGTTGCATTAGTATCCATGGAATGCTTGAGTTTTAATTTATCATGCTAGATTAGGGCCTAATACTTTAATTAAAGCTAGCAATTTTTAGTAAGATTTCTCAAAACCCTTTGTGTAGTCACACTGAAACAGATATAATATAAAGTGCATCTCTAGGGTTTCCTGTTATTGGCAGTTTTATGAAAGCTGTCATTCTAGTTCATAACAGAAGGATCCAAGGATGTGACTAGACTTCTTAAAAGTATTAATCCAAATAATTTATGCGAGTGACATTTTGAAAGTCTAAATACTTAATACGTTTTGACAAATGGTTTTATGGAAGTTGTGATAACTGTCTGGAAAAAAGCTTTGTTCATTAGTAACAGCTTTTCTAGATGCTGCTTAATTCTCTTCTCAATTCATATGCTTGGGATTTTCCTCTGTGAAAAATATTAAATGAGTTATCTGGAGAACTTAAGGAATAATATGATTAGGATTTCGTATAATCTGTAACTTATTTAAAAAGTGATTTATTTTTTTAAACCTCTGTATATTAAGGAATTGAATAAATAGACGTTAAAAAAAAAAAATAAATCCCAGAATCCTCACTCCCCTCATCTTTCCCCCCCGCTTGCCCAGAGCGCTCAGTCCTTTCCCACTGCCATCTTCTATTGTTGTGGTCAAATGACCAAGGAAAAGTGTATACTTCCTTTTGTGTCCAGTAGATAGGGGTTCTTAATTGATGGCTGCTGCTTTCCTTCTGACAGAAAGGAAACGAATGGGCAGTAGTGATTATAGCACATCTGTTGTTTTCTGCGGAGCATCCTGTACAGCAGTGGAACTGTCTTGAAGACTTTTTTTTTTTTTTATCCTGTTCAAGACTAGTTAATAAAGTGGGTATGGGTGACATGTGACAGTATTGTCACTTTGTCACAGGTGTCGCCAGAGCAGAAAACAAGTTGCAAGCTGGAATAGAAAGATTTTTTACATGTTTTCCAAATAAGTGTATTTTACACGCACACAAAACCCAACCAAACAAAATCTTACAAAGATTTCTGTAATGGTCTACGTTTTAATTGCATGATGTAGGTAAGGAGTGGTGTCTTTATAGTATAGCCACTGCATTGTAGGTGTAACACTCCCAAATCACAGTGAAAACCAGTTCCTCTGGGGAAGAGAAGAAATGGAATAGCCCTCGTACCAAAGACCCCAAAGCTTAAGCATTCACACAGGATTCATGACAGTTTCTAGAATGCAGTTCCAAGTCTGTGACATCCTTGTCCGCCTACTTCTTTTCATCCATCTTTTGCTGGATGTGTTGCAGCATAACTCCTGGGAGCACTGAGGATCTGGTTGGGGAGTTCTGTGGTGTGCTTCTGCCCTCAGGGTGAGGGGGTACGGATGAACCCAAGAGAATCTACTTACCTGGCTTTACAGACTTCAGAGAGTGAAATTTTGGGGTCAGATGAATGATGAAATATGGGAGATGATGTGGCTGAGAGAAGGGGACTTGAAGGTGGGAAGCGCAGATGACTGGCAAAATGACTGAGAGAGGCCACTGAAGCAGCTGAGTGAAGTTCGTATGGGATAGCAGTGAAGTGTATCACAGCCGGGCCTCTGCAGCACACCAGCCACATTTTTTCCACATTTTTTTTCTTTCTGATTCCTGTATTGTAACGAAGCAAGTGAAAGTCGGATGTGCTCTGTGCAAACCAAGGCAGGGAATCTTTTTTGTTCTCTCTTGCCACACAAAGTGCTTTAAAAACAATCCTCTGCAATAGCTCTGTAAATCTGAATCCTTACCACTTACTTTGTCCTTTGTTAGTTGTTTTTGGTTTTATCTTATTTAATTGTGGCATTTCTTGTAAGCAAGGTGCCAGTACTCTGCTTTTTGCACAGACTAAATATTTTAGTACTTAAACCGATAGTGCTTATGTTGAGGTTGGATGAAACTGGTTAAAGTAAGCAAACTGGGAAGTGCTGCCACCTATCTTGGGGGTTTCTGATGTGTGTCCAATAAAATTGGCAGGGTTTTTTCAGCTCTTTCTTGTCACTTGATATTCCAAGAGCTGCTCTGTCCCCGCTCTCTTAAGAGAGAGGATCTCTCTCATTTGACATAGGAGGTATTGAGATGAATGACTTCATATCCATAAGATGCTGTATAGCTGGAAGCTAAACAGGTTTTTCAAAATGGCTACTAGACATGGAAAAAGTGAAGAAGAATATACTGCGCTGTAGGTGAACATTGACATAGCTGAATAGAAAATTCATTATACCGTAAATGGATAATTCTGCAATTAATGTCCCAGTGATGCGTGGCGTTGGCAAAATGGACATCATGACCTTTTCTTTGATCTGAATTTCATCCTCACTTCAAATTTTTAGACAACGTGGAATAATCAACTACATAATTATCCAGCACAGATACGGTTAAACTTCTGTCATTACTGCTTTTCCCGGATCAGATGAAACTCCAGAAAATGCAAAAACAGGTGTCAGAAAACCAATTTTAAATTTGGTGGTTTCCCCCCTTCTTTCTAGTGGTAAAGCTGGTCTTCTTTTGTGTGTGTAAGGGTAATTTAAGCAACTGAATAATCCTTTTGCTTTCTGAGTGAGATACACAGAGACACTGTTCATGCTTCCAAAGCCTTTTAAACATTTAGCGTATCCCCATAGGATTTCAGGCTTATCTTACATCTGTTGGCAAGCATTGTGTTGTAGCTAAATATTAGTCATGGCACCAGCCAAGTAATACAGGAAAACCCCACAGAATCAGTTCAAGTCTATTTGCTCAACTCTTTGCAAATTCCTTTTTATGGATCTCTTAATGCATTATGGTAAGTTTTAAGAAAGAAAATCAACTGTTAATTTGAGATTTTTGCAATTCTAAGTACTACATTGATGCTCCTCTTGCATGACTCACATGAAACACTTGAATATCTATTTGACTTAATATATTCAAATTACTGCAAAGAGGTTTGCTAAACTGTTTTTCTTATGGAAGCCTGGCTTTGGGAACAGATGTGACTTCTTTCATTCTGAGCTAAAGATGCAATATGTGACATAGAGCAGGACTACAGATTGGTTTACATAATTTTGAAAGGTGGCTCCTTGAGTATTGAACATCGATAACTATACACACAAACCAAAATCCTATTAAAAATGTAAAAATACCTGTTTTGTTGAGGCAGGTATTAACGCATGGTACATAGTTGCTCAGTAAAAGAAACTTCAGTTAGATTTCAGCCTCTAAAAGAAAAATTAGCTACTGCTCTACTGCTTTAATCAGTATGGACATTGCTTTGAAGATACTAAACATCTGGCTTCCTTCTGGGAAAATTATGTTCTGTCCACTTGATCTTCTGTAAAAGTGAATATTTTTGTTATGTAGGAATTTAAAAAGTAAAATTAAAAATAAAAAAACCTTTGCATACTTAGCTTTGGTTGCATAAGTATAGTATATCAAATGATGCTTTGTTCTCAATTTGTGAGTTTCTTGTGTAGTTAAAAATTGTACTACTCTGGAATTTGACAGGAGACATGACTCTGATTTTCTTTTTTCTTTGTTTTCCTTTAAAATAAAATATTCCTTTGTCACCTCCCAAGTGTGTTTGCCACCCCCACTGACATTTGAGCCCTGCTTTCCTTTAGCAATGGCTCTAAACTGTACTTCAAGGGTAAATCCGGCCTGAATTGGATTTGTTTACTACATAGAATCATAGAATAGATTGGGTTGGAATGGACCTTCAGAGGTCACCTAGTCCACCCTCCCCCCCTGCACTGAGCAGGGACATCTTCAACTAGATCAGGCGACTCAGAACCACATGGAGGCTGGCCCTGAATGTCTCTGTAATTTCAATGCGTGAAGTTTGGAAACTTAGTTGTGTACTTTGAGTATGGCAGTCTTTTGTGCTCAACTAAGGTTAAAGACTATTGGAAGTTTAGTTTCTAATCCTGTTTTCAAGGTAGACTAGGAAAGACCTTTAAATCATGATTGTTATGTATGCTTCTTCCATGTGGAAATAGGAAAAGTACTCTCCATACATACAGGTTTGAACAGTGATGTTCCTTGGTTTGGGCCACTAGAAGAGTGAGTGTGTATCTTTTAAAATACACAGTGTAACATTTTAAGTGTGGAAAGGCATTTGATTTTATGAAATCTTGCACTTGAGGAATGGTTAAAAAAGTGAAACCAGTTAGGAATTTTTCAGCCAAAATACTTCGTTGGAAAGTATCAATTTATTGAAAAGAGTGTTTCACACAGACAGTTTTCAATAAAATGATCAGAAAGGGAAGTTTCTGAGATACATGATTTTAAGAAAATATGGTTCAGTTCCATGGAAGAAGAGCAATATAATTAAAGTCTGAAGTGAATAGTGTCTCTGGAAAGTTCTGTCTCTGGTTGGTTTTGGTTGTTGTGATTTTTCTTATTCTTTATTTTTTTTAATTAGGATTACAAATGTTGGCCATGACACGGCTCAAGTTATGCAAATTATTCTCTCTCTTCCTTTTTGTTCCCCATTTGACGTGTATTAAAGCTATTACTGATGCCTTATCAATGAAGTTGGTCTACTCCAATTCTTACAAACTTGATTTGTTCTCTTTATTAGTATTGCTATTAGTCTAAATTGTATTGCTTATGTAAATGAAACCTTTCAAAAGACTACGTGCCACTTTTAGTCTGAGTAAAGGACTTTTGATCAAGTGGGTTGCAGGATAATTAAGGACACTTGTGTCGAATCTGTCTAGATTATAAACCAAAAATAGAGTTTTCTGTGTTTATTTTGGGAATATGCACATGGTTTTAAAGTCTATCTCATACACTAATATATATGAGAAATGACAGTGAAGTAGAATTTAAACAGCACATTATAATTTAAAATGTCATTGTCTCTCTGAAGCACATCTGGTAATGCAAGATCTGAAGCTATTAATTTGGCCAGGACAATGAGTGAAGTGGGGCTAGCCCCTCAAAATGAGTTTGCTACTGGATTAATGATGATGGAGGGTGGGGACTTTGGAGTAATGACCATCTGTTCAGTTGTTGATGTCCAGCAGCCTTCAAGAGATACAGTGGTGCCTGTGGTAACATGCTTGTTCTAACCTTAATATCTGTATTGTCACTAAGCATAAACCAAGAAATAAAAGCTGGATGAGACTATAAAATACATGTAATTTTGTGTGTGTGTGAGGACCATCTTCCAGGGGTGGAAGTTTGCTGCTTCCTCAGTGGAATGGAAATGCTTAGCACAAAAAAAAAAATTAATCCCTACCAACCAAATTTACCATTCAATGTTATCTGTTTTCCATACCTGAGAACAGCTTTTATTTGATTCCCACACCTCACAAAAGAGATGATAGGCAAAAACTCTCAACACTTTTCACTCTGGGGGCTGGAGGAGACACACACAAGTGCCATTGTGCTTCATCTGCTGTGATGCAACAGGTTATGTGAGAAAATCAGATGAGTTCACAGCTCATTGCCCCTCTTGCTATTCATTCTATGTACCTAGGTTGTAACCCAAGATGTAGCTTAGATGCCTGGAACAATAATTCTCATAAAGGTGTTTTACAACCTTTCAAAACCAAAAGGTGTGTTTTCTGATACTGTCAAATCACAGTTTATCTGTGCCTTTATCAGATGTAAGGATATTGATACTTGAGTATATTCTACAGTATAAATAACTGTAAATGATGGAGGCATGTGAAATCCACCTGCATGAGCCTATTTGCTTGGATATTGGTTTTCAAGATGAGGGACACAAGCCTGCTGCATGCTTACTGGAAGTGAGATTAGTAACTGGGCATTTCCTTAAAAGAAATTGTCAGTACAGATAGAAGAATTCTTTCTCTGAACTTCATTTGTGTATGTGGAAAGCATAATGTAAACATACGCTTATTTATAAATAGTCATAAGACAAATATTTTAATATCTCTATAGTATTGTACTTCCTGACATTGATCTATATCACTAAAAGTAAATGAATCATTTTGCCTTGATGATTTTTACATGTTAATCTAGGATTGCAAAGATGGTGTTCATGGTTGATGTCCTGAAGATGCCAGTGTCATAGAATCATAGAATAATTAGGGTTGGAAAGGACCTTAAGATCATCTAGTTCCAACCCCCTGCCATGGGAAGGGATGCCTCACTAAACCATGCCACCAAAGGCTCTGTCTAACCTTGCCTTGAATAATGTCCATGGTCTTTTGCTATGATAGGATGAATGAAAGTGTTGAAGGCTTTCAAAGTGTATTTCAAAGTGTCAGTATTTAATTCATGCTGTTTGGAGTAGGGTTTTCACTGTGGTCTACAATAGCAGGCTCACACTTACTCCTAAGCAGAGCACAGCCCTCCTGGAGTGGCAGGCACAAGCATCTCAGAGGAAAAGTGGGATGTAAAACACTGCCTGATAATCCGGCACAGTGAAACCTGTGTGCCATCTCCTTCCAGTTCTGAATCCATAGGGTATTTTAGTGTTCTTTCTAATGCATGTTTTTTTCATTTATTTTAGTTGA